>CANNZV010002298.1:0-33197 GCA_947561585.1 Caprella mutica | reverse complement strand
GTTATATTTTTTCATTGTATGTTACTTAATTCTATTATTTTTAATCATCAGAGTAGATTTAATTTAATTTATTAACTATACATTTTGAGACATTATATTGTGAACATACGTTTTATAAAATAGGCAGAATTATCCATTATACATGTATATAAGTAAATATTATTTTAACAAAATTTAAATTTTACTCTTTTCTTTCTATAAAAATCAGACTACAGAAAAAGTTACCAAATAATATAGAAACATTAAATAGATTACAATTATAATATCACGTATATTTTTTAACTATATATAAATAAATATGGAACTATGACTTTTCCCTGCCGGATCATTCCACGTCGGTCTATTCCCCGCCAGACTATTTCCCGCTGAACTTTTCCCCGCCGAATAAAATATTTGTATTCTGGGCTATTAAAGTATAATTTTGATGAAAAAAACAATTTATCAATAGAAGACACATTACATTAACAGACTTAAACAGTAATCATTTGAATCCTCTTTGTGTCTATAATGGTCGTATGATTTTGAGACTGCTTTTTATTAATTCAGGGATGCTACAAATTACAAACATTGTGGCAATAGAAGGAATTGCCAAATGTCGCAAGGTACTCGAAGCAGCTACGATTAATTCAGTTTATCCCAGCTCTATAGTTAAACATATCGTGTATTTAATATTTTAATTGACAGCTGTTTTAAAAGATATCAATTATCCATTTACTAATTGTTCTAATTTTAGCTTTACCAGAGCGTTAACAAATTTAATTGTATTTTATTAATTTGACTTTAATAAACCAGCTATCGATTTTTTTACTCTTAATCATGGCCTCTTAATAGTTTTTTTTTTAATGTATGCATGTTTAATATTTATAGCTTAAGAACTTACAATGGCTTCACCATTAGTATGAAAAAACATACATAAGTTAGAGTGTAGAAATCCTAAAATCAAAACTTTTCAAGCAGTCAGGATTGAGGAGGATTTACATTGTCTCTTAAACTCTCCACTGAAAAGAAATTATCGAAGGAGTAACTAATACAAAATGGGTTCAAGGAGTTGGTAGAAAATATTGGTATCGCGATATATACTGTTTTAGTGCTGGTAAAATGATATAAATTTTGATTCGAGAAACAATTAGACATGTATTGAGCTTCTACTATACCTAAATTATTTAAATAAACATTTCCTATGCAATATTTCAGTATTCAAAACTTTTTATATTCGTAGAAGTAAATTGGATCGCATCACTGGAAATAACTAATGAGGACATTTGCTAGCAGTTTTTTAAACTATTTTTGGTGTAAGAAATAACCTTTTTGAATTAATGAAAATGACAGATAATGATGTATAACTAAAATTATGATTGAAATAAAATAATTCAATTAATGATTCGTGATTACAACATTCAAGGATTCGGACATAATCTCAGGTTATTATTAAATGAAAATTTATCGAAAATCGTGTAAAATTTATATTATTAACTTAATTGTATATATGTGAAAAAATAATTTAGGTATAACTACTTGTCGCTTAAAGTACAAAAGAATATGATAAAAAGGTTAATATTTTTAACTTCTATATCCATATAGATGCAAACTAATAAAAATAACATAATTAATCATTTTGAATTCAACTGAACACAATATATAAATAGATTACTTCCTTTCCTGATTCTCCTATTTGTGTTCGGTCAACAATGAATCCAAAAAAGAACAAAACATATCACTTGTTACTGCATCTTCTCGACAGCACGAAATTTCTGCTTGAGTTTACCTGCCAAGTCTAACAATTCAGATAGCAAGTTAGTAACATTTTTCGGTGACCGGTATATTCCACCCCGGTAAATTCCACCCCGGTACATTCCACCCCGGTAAATTTCACCCCGGTATATTCCACCCCGGTAAATTCCACCCCGGTATATTCCACCCCGGTATATTCCACCCCGGTATATTCCACCCCGCTATATTCCACCCCGGTATATTCCACCCCGGTATATCCCACCCCACTTTACGGGTTAGGTTTGTTAGTTTTTGATATTAATAATTTATTAATATTTTATATGATACTAGGTAATTTTCATTTGTATTGTAGTAAATTAAACCTTTCGTTAGGTTCACAAGCTGTTTATTTTTCACTACACATGTGATAGAACAGCAGAAAGAAAGGTTGTGTGAACGCTCTTTATCAGTTGAGGTATTTTATTTTCAATCTTAAGCTGATTTTTTCCATCATTGCCAACGCAACAGCGGTATTAACTGTAAGATGATGTCATATTGTACTTATTGATATTTCTATCTTATTTTAAAGTCGGTATTTTGACTTCGATTAAAAGTGGTGAAAAATAGTTTTTGACCGAAAACTTTTTTCTACACCTTTTACATAATTTTTTTTTGACAAGGATTTTGATGGGGATGAGGGGGACTATTGCACAGGGTTTTAAGACTGGGGGTATCATTGTTTTGTTTTACATGGAGAGATTTTGACCACAGAAGTTTATGTACTAGAATCCAATCAACAACTTATGAGCAAAAAATTGAATGAGTTGTCTCTGCCAGTCGACTCCCTCCAAACCTCTCCAGACCATTGTTCTAAAGCATATACTGCAGTTTCATGTTAAAAGCAATTAATATGAACTTGCTCAACATTTAAACTTCGAAATAACTTAAAAACGATGAATATTTGTATTTTTGTCTATTAAGATAAAGTTTCAAAAATTAACTCGAGCTACTTCTAAATATTGTCCACTTGTCTCAGGATATTGTCTGAGTTATTTTTTCTTGGGTATAACGAAGTATTTAACAAATGGCCATCAGAAAATAAAATCTTTGACTTTTTATTGTTACCCTAATGATCATTTTCAATTGGGTGGAATATACCTAGGTGGAATATACCGGGATGAAATAAACCGGGGTGGAATTTACCGGGGTGGAATATACCGGGGTGGAATTTACCGGGGTGGAATATATCGGGGTGGAATTTACCGGGGTGGAATATACCGGGGTGGAATTTACGGCAGGGTGGAATATACCGGGGTGGAATATAGCGGGGTGGAATATACCGAGGTTGAATTTACCGGGGTGGAATATACCGGGGTGGAATATAGCGGGGTGGAATATACCGAGGTTGAATTTACCGGGGTGGAATATACCGGGGTGGAATATACCGGGGTGGAATAAACCGGTGTGGAATTTACCGGGGTGGAATATACCGGGGTGGAATTTACCGTGGTGGAATATATCGGGGTGGAATTTACCGGGGTGGAATTTACCGCAGGGTGGAATTTACCGCAGGGTGGAATTTACCGGGGTGGAATATAGCGGGGTGGAATATACCGGGGTGGAATTTACCGGGGTGGAATATACCGGGGTGGAATATACCGGGGTGGAATATACCGGGTGGAATATACTGAGGTGGAATTTACCGGGGTGGAATATATCGGGGTGGAATTTACCGGGGTGGAATATACCGGGATGGAATTTACCGCGGGGTGGAATTTACCGCGGGGTGGAATATACCGGGGTGGAATATAGCGGGGTGGAATTTACCGGGGTGGAATATACCGGGGTGGAATTTACCGGGGTGGAATATATCGGGTCGAATTTACCGGGGTGGAATATACCGGGGTGGAATTTACCGCGGGGTGGAATATACCGGGGTGGAATATAGCGGGGTGGAATATACCGGGGTGGAATTTACCGGGGTGGAATATACCGGGGTGGAATATACCGGGGTGGAATATACTGAGGTGGAATTTACCGGGGTGGAATATATCGGGGTGGAATTTACCGGGGTGGAATATACCGGGATGGAATTTACCGCGGGGTGGAATATACCGGGATGGAATTTACCGCGGGGTGGAATATACCGGGATGGAATTTACCGCGGGGTGGAATATACCGGGATGGAATTTACCGCGGGGTGGAATATACCGGGATGGAATTTACCGCGGGGTGGAATGTACCGGGGTGGAATGTACCGGGGTGGAATATACCGGGATGGAATTTACCGCGGGGTGGAATATACCGGGATGGAATTTACCGCGGGGTGGAATATACCGGGATGGAATTTACCGCGGGGTGGAATATACCGGGATGGAATTTACCGCGGGGTGGAATATACCGGGATGGAATTTACCGCGGGGTGGAATATACCGGGATGGAATTTACCGCGGGGTGGAATATACCGGGATGGAATTTACCGCGGGGTGGAATGTACCGGGGTGGAATATACCTAGAACCCATTTTTCTTATCAAAGAAACTGTGTAGGAAAAAACGGTAACAAAATCCAATTACTAAAAGTCTGAAAAACAATCCATTAATTGTTGATTTTAAATTGTAATACCTCTGAATATAATAAATATATAAATAAATACTTGATAGACGAGTAATATATATTTTTTAAACCATATAATTTGAAGAGGTCGGTGTACGAGATGCGTGTCTCTTAGAACGGATAGTTTTTGACCTTTGTAGAGGGTGTCCGTTTTGAGATAGTCCGTTGTATGAGCTTTACCAATATTATCTCATAATTAAAGTGAAGAACATACTTGGTTATTCATCTCCCATTCCTCACTCCCCATCCCCCATTTCCCCATTTCCCCATTCCTTACCTGTTGCTCACCGTTTGTCTTGGTATGTTTTTTTTCAGTTCCCAGGAGTATCGGTTGGTGCCCCGTCTGGTTACCCGTCAAATGTCTCCAGTGCATTGGATTTATAAGCACACCAAATAGCAGAATGTGATAATACAATTAGATACAGCCAATGGCATTCGCAGAAGAAATGCAAGACACTTTTCCGTGTAATAGATTGCGATACGGTATAGGTATTGTTTTAGTGCTCTGCAGTCAGGTGTGTTGTGTACAATTAAAAGGTGTGTTGTGTACAATTAAAAGGTGTGTTGTGTACAATTAAAAGGTGTGTTGTGTACAATTAAAAGGTGTGTTGTGTACAATTAAAAGGTGTGTTGTGTACAATTAAAAGGTGTGTTGTGTACAATTAAAAGTTGAATCAAGTAATTAAAATAGTTTTTATTCGGGAGAAGTTAACAAAAATTGAGAAAAAAATTCCAATATAAAATTTTTTTATGGAAAAAGAGTTATTTTCGTTATCGGGTTATTAAAAGCAAATTATTAAAACAATTTTTGAATTCCATTCTCTATTTCATATTTCAATGGAAACATTTTGTTGTAAAACAACTGTAAAATGTAGTTTGCATCAGAGTAAATAATTATAAGTAAATCCTAATACAAATATGTCAGTAAATTGTGTGCCATATTTACCATTGTAAAATTCTAAGACCGTTAGTGTGCTATTTGCAGGTGAGTGTAAAATTAGAAAGTTTTTATAAATAACATAATTCATTTGGTGAAAAAGATGATATGAATGAATTTATTCATCGAAATTAAATTATTAACAATTTACCATCTATTTTCCTGTAGTTAATGAATAGAAAATTAATAACTACTGACTTAACATATATAATACATATGTTTTCCACTGTAAAAAAACACGGTAATAAATTATCATACTTATGATGAAGGACTGCTGTTGTATCCATTCATTGTACCAAACCCCTTCATTGTACCACAGCCCTTCATTGTACCAAACCTCTTCATTGTACCAAACCCCTTCTTTGTACCAAACCCCTTCATTGTACCATTATATTATCTTCCAATACTTTGAATAGTTGCTATTTTATTTTTTTCCTGATATCATCGGGTCCAATCATTACCTCAGCCATCTTCTTACGCAGGAAAAACATAAAACATTTAAAATTAACTTACATTTCTCAGTTTCTCAATAAATATTTAACGTCTTATATTCTAACAATTCATACATTCTACCTTGAAATGAACAGATAGCGTCTATCGTGCTTTTATCCTGGTGAGCCAAGCTTGTTCCTGCGATAAACTTGCGATTTCTGGGCATGCATCGGCGGGCAGTAAACAGCGTTTATCAGGTTTGCAGTTAGAGAAGGTGTCACCCGTAATTTACGCTGCTTTTGTGGGGTCTTGAATTAGCAGACTGCCCGGTTACATTTCGCCATGTATTCGCCTTAAAATACGACACCTTAGATAATCAAAATGTTGTACTGAAATTTAACGCGGATGGATGGACAGAGAATTTAGAGGCTGTTTTTTAATCGAATGCTAAGATACAGAGTTGGAGAATATTCGTGAAGCTTATTTTGTCCCATTGGAATTCTATTTCCTTATATATTTTTTCACAAGGATATTCAATAGGCTAAAAAAACAATATCAAAGAATTGTTACATTTTTAGAAATACCTTGAATTATATTTAATTATTATTTGAAATCAAAAATAACATACTTTATATAAAGATTCATTGAAGATTGTAGCTGGTAAGAAATGGATAGTTAAGGTCAAATTCCCCTATTTTTTATTTCATTTAATAAGTCTTGACGACGATATCGGTTTAACTTAACATCATTTTGAAATCTTTCCCAGTTACTAGAAGATGGAAGTTTTAATGGTGAAGTGGCCGGCACTATGCGGAGGTAGGTATATTGGGGCCAGGGCAGGACAAGAGCAGGTCTTTAAAACGTGTAGTCGTGATGCTAAATCTCCAGCCAGATTTAAATTCGATAAGGAAACATCTTCTTCATGAGCACAAATGGAGAAAGAATAAAGGGGAGCACCGTATTTTACCAAATCTTTTCTTTCACCATAAATTAGGTGGAGGAGTTGAGAATAGCATTCTCATTTAGGATTTCTCCTGATGTTCAAGCTGTCCTTTAGAGGAGACACTTGGTTGATTTTGTCATGTATGACCGTCACATGCAAATACTCACCAATGACAACCGTCATTTGAGATATAATCATGGAGTTAATTAAGGAAGTGGTTCATTAAGAGACGCTTGCTTCAAATTTAGAATTGCAAGTACCTACCACACATCGGAGGAATAAGCTTGATAAACAATGGCGTCGATACTTAGCTAGGTAAGGGTAGGTACAACCGTCTATCGTTTATCATAGCAATCTAGGCAGTTAACTAATGTTCTAATAATAGTATGTGATGTGCTATTACTTTAACAACATATATGATGATGGTATGCTTACAAATGTTACCTTATAGGGCTGCAATAAGGCTGAGATCAAATACTCCTATCGAACATAAATCAGTCGATCAAATTCCAGTGGAAATTATAGCCGCTTTTAAGAGAAGCACTTTTGGGTACTTTGATTCCTCTTTCGTTCCTGAAATTAATTCCTGGTGAGCATTAAAATAGCAGTCTATGATTTATAGGTCTGAAATAATGAGAGAGAAAAGTGAGGATGGAATAGCTGTTGGATGGGCGCACATCATAATAAGAATCAATTTAATGATATCAAATGGCGCTCTCGAACGTGAGCTCTTTTGTCTTCAACCTTTTCTAAGGAACATATTTTGCGAGGAGGCCCTTAAACTTGATTTAGCTCTTATTATGGGATAACAAAGCATCATCAGAACATTTCCAAAGCATTTTATTAACTGCTGAATCATGACTTTTTATGTCGCTGCAAATAAAGATCGTGTCTTGGTTTTTTTTTTCTCTGTGGCGATGCAGCAACTCTTGAAATCTAAATCTTAGTAAATGCTTCAGTTTCTTTTAGTTATTTAATACTTTGCAGATTACAACTTCAATAAATCTATACAGTAATTTTTTATTGAAAATAAATTATAGCTTTTATGATCTCTTACTGAAAATTACAGTGTTTGTCTTTATAAATTATGAGTTGCATCCCCATCCGTTGCTACATTGCAAATTAAGCATTGGGCCCCAATATCGGTATTTTTTGTTTGCATGTGGGTCTACAGGTTAATTTATTTGGATGTGCATGTCAGAAGTCAATGCGGCTCATCAATCTAGGTAAGTAGAGGGCCCTAATGAAACTAACTGGCTCTATTGTGAGGCACATTCGCCCTGTGTGCTAATGTTACACCTCTCTAACAAACTTATGGCCTATTGATTTCACTCACCGGACTTGATGAGCCGCTACAACGCAACGTGCTGTACGTGTGTGTGTGTAGGTGTGTGGAATATACACACTGTGTGTGTGGAATATACATTCTGTGTGTGTGTAATATACACACTAAGTGTGTGGAAGACACACAGTGTGTGTGTGGAATATACACACTGTATTCGTCATTTTCTGTTGATTCAAACAGTTTCAAATAAAATATCACACATCGAGTTAAATATTTTTTTTTTCGTGTTATTATTATATAGTGAACAAACAATGTTGTTGTACGTAGCTATGGTTATAAACTGTACATAATTTACAATAGGTTTCACATAACAAAGTACATCTCAATCTATAATAACCTTAATAGTTTGAGAATGAATTCCTGGCAAATCAATAACAGGTGGATTGTTCCCATTCCACTTGTAATTGGTACAATTGCCTAATTGTGATATAAAGAGAATGCTTTTAATGGATTTATACATGCATTACTCTTCACCTTTGCAGCTAATAAAGAAAGGAAAGTGTGGCTCAAACATGCGGTAAATGTTATATAATCAGACGGTCTTAATTTTAACAGTTGCACAATAAAAAAAAACAATGAAACATTTTAATAAATATCAAGATTTTCCACGAAAAACTCCTTTTGGAGTGTATTTCTAGTTAATATTATTATGAAGTGTCTTGGCCAAGGGTACTGCAAGGCCTTGCTTAATATAGATGGAGTACGTACCATTCTAAATCACTGATGTTAAATTGATGAACAGGCGAATGAAATATAGGCCACATTTTGTCACGTAGCTTTCTTTATAGGTTCTTGACATGCCCTGAAGCCCCAAGTAATCCATTATCTATCACAAATTCATCGAATAAAGCATGTGCCACTTAATTTAGCCAATTACTGCAATGAACAAAGCTCATTGGTGTCTCTGACATTATCTTAACTCCAGGAGCCAATTATTAGAGGCACAAACGCCTAGTTTGCTGCTGTCCACATTTTGATGAGATTTACGATGCTTGAGTGACAGCTGTCATATTATACTAGTAACTACTACACTAATTTGGAACTCTTATCTTACTACTGGATTGCTAAACATTTATCGATACTCCACTCCAAGAAGTTTTCATATTGCATAGGTACGTTAGTATGAACAGTATTAGGTATCACCATCGAGAAATCACTACACCCTAAATCAATTGTGTAAAATGAAGACATAAGTCAGCTAGCATCAAATGTGCCAGTTAGGCAACACATAAATTTTCTAATGACAACACATTAAGTTTCAGTTTATTGCCCAATCTTTATGACAGCTCGGACACATCAACAAATTCAGAGAAACGTGGAAACCTAGGTACCTTTGCGAGACTGTTGAACATGTTTTGTATTACGAAAATTACACAGTGGCATTTTTTACATTCGTGTATACGAAAATTATGAGTGAATAAAAGTATATGTGTTCGTCAATAACGAATATGTGCAGGTAATATTGTTCTTTATAGTCCTGCGCACATATATTTTATGAGGACTAAAGTAAACTTAAGATTCATCCCACGCCATGGCATGTAATACACTCACATTCTTCTCAAGCCACTTTCACTTGATGGACTATTGTTCTGCTGGTGGAAGTGTGCTGGTCGCTTGGTGCTAATACCATTGCTGTCACCTCATGACGAGCCATAAAAATCACACTTGTTGATTAGCACCTCACTAAATCTGTCCCTGTGGTGGCACAGACTTCATGTCTGCTGACAATCTGTCATCATCACTACGAAGAGACACTTCCTTTTCTTGCTCACCGCACTGAAACTAAATCAAAATAAGACACTCTGAAGTCAACTTAAGCCAAGGACTGGAAAGTGTCGATACGGAAAGACCTGATTTGGTGTTATTTACAACATATTGGGCGGATTAAATCAGAGAGGGGATTGCTAATGTTGATTAGAAGTGTCACCGGTTTTAGATGTATGGTCTCTGTCGTTTTGTCTGCTCACCACTGATTTGGCGTTGCCGCTGGTTAATTATAGTGATGTAGGGGGAAAGTCTTCGCCAGTTGTCATGTGAATATCAAAGGGATTAGGGAAGCCAGCCAAAAAGATACGTGAGACGGCAAATGGTGGGGCAATTTTTCTCTCGAGATTAAAAATTAGAGAGCAAATTGATTCTCAAAATATAAACAAGCGAATATTTTTCTATGAATATTAAATAGAATAAATGAAATATTGTTAGAAAAAATACTATTGGAGATGAATTTCGAAATGACTACGCTAATAATCGTTCGCGTTTTGTTGGTATATTGATTCGTTTAATAACATAAACAATTTATTTTATAAGAATGCATATAAAAGTCATTCAAAATCTAACTTTTTATCAGATTCAAAAATTATATTAATTCTTTATTTAAATCTCAAAGGTACTATTTTCACCATGTATCCCAGGCAAGAAGGATTTATTCCTGGGATATTCCTATAATATCACAGTAAAAACTCCTAAATTCCTGGGATAATAAAGCTCATCAAAAACTCAATAATAAAACTATTGATTCTTTTACCCATTGTGTACCATAAGCTTATACATGGTGGGGAAGTTGCAAATTATCGGTCACTTTTACATCTTCGGTCATATAAGAAAAACGATATAATAAAAATAATTATAATTAAATAGTAATTATTAAAATAGTTTTTTGTTCTATGACCGAAGATATGAAAGTGACCGATAATTCGTAACTTCGATTACTAGCGTTACTGCTAACTCTCTTGTAACCATCGCCTGGAAAATAGTATAGGAGTCACAGACACAATTCAAATGAAGAGGTTAATTAATTAGCAAATGATAAGTCAGGCAGCTTGTTAGTACTAATGATCTGGAGACTCATTAGGGAGAAACTAATGCACTTACACACACAGTTAGGTCTGACACTGTAGATAGAGAGGCCTGTAGACACTGTAGATAGAGAAGCCTGTAGACACTGTAGATAGAGAGGCCTGTAGACACTGTAGATAGAGAAGCCTGTAGACACTGTAGATAGAGAGGCCTGTAGACACTGTAGATAGAGAAGCCTGTAGACACTGTAGATAGAGAAGCCTGTAGACACTGTAGATAGAGAGGCCTGTAGACACTGTAGATAGAGAGGCCTGTAGACACTGTAGATAGAGAGGCCTGTAGATACTGTAGATAGAGAGGCCTGTAGACACTGTAGATAGAGAGGCCTGTAAACACTGTATATAGAGAGGCCTGAAGACACTGAAGATAGAGAGGCCTGAAGACACTGTAGATAGAGAGGCCTGTAGATACTGTAGATAGAGAGGCCTGTAGACACTGTAGATAGAGAGGCCTGTAAACACTGTAGATAGAGAGGCCTGAAGACACTGTAGATAGAGAGGCCTGAAGACACTGTAGATAGAGAGGCCTGTAGACACAGTAGATAGAGAGGCCTGTAGACACTGCAGATAGAGAAGCCTGAAGACACTGTAGATAGAGAAGCCTGTAGACACTGTAAATAAAGAAGCCTGTAGACACTGTAGATAAAGAAGCCTGAAGACACTGTAGATAGAGAGGCCTGTAGATACTGTAGATAGAGAGGCCTGTAGACACTGTAGATAGAGAAGCCTGTAGACACTGTAGATAGAGAAGCCTGTAGACACTGTAGATAGAGAGGCCTGTAGATACTGTAGATAGAGAAGCCTGAAGACACTGTAGATAGAGAGGCCTGTAGATACTGTAGATAGAGAAGCCTGTAGACACTGTAGATAAAGAAGCCTGAAGACACTGTAGATAGAGAGGCCTGTAGATACTGTAGATAGAGAAGCCTGAAGACACTGTAGATAGAGAGGCCTGTAGATACTGTAGATAGAGAGGCCTGTAGACACTGTAGATAGAGAAGCCTGTAGACACTGTAGATAGAGAAGCCTGAAGACACTGTAGATAGAGAGGCCTGTAGATACTGTAGATAGAGAAGCCTGAAGACACTGTAGATAGAGAGGCCTGTAGATACTGTAGATAGAGAAGCCTGAAGACACTGTAGATAGAGAGGCCTGTAGATACTTTAGATAGAGAGGCCTGTAGACACTGTAGATAGAGAGGCCTGTAGACACTGTAGATAGAGAGGCCTGTAGACACTGTAAATAGAGAGGCCTGTAGACACTGTAGATAGAGAGGCCTGTAAACACTGTAGATAGAGAGGCCTGTAGACACTGTAGATAGAGAGGCCTGTAGACACTGTAGATAGAGAGGCCTGTAGACACTGTAGATAGAGAGGCCTGTAGATACTGTAGATAGAGAGGCCTGTAGACACTGTAGATAGAGAGGCCTGTAGACACTGTAGATAGAGAGGCCTGTAGACACTGTAGATAGAGAGGCCTGTAGATACTGTACATATTTTCTGAAATGTGTATTTACATATTTATGACAACAAAAAGATAATCACACTTTCATTTCCAAGTATAGACATTAATTAAATCAGTTTCCAAATTATGGAAATAGAAAAATAAATGATTAAGCTATACAGGCAGACCCGTTTATATAACAGGACGACTTAAAGCGGAGTTCTCCCCGAGCTTACTTACTTCAGTTATACAGGAAAATTATTTCTAAACAATTTTATTCACATTGAAGGAACCATACAAAATATGGTACATAGTATTAGTGTACCATGCAAACATTCTTTGATTTTTGTTGATGAAAAAGGAACATATTTTAGTAACAATGCTAAACTTACAGCGATGTCTGCCCCGATTTAATTTCTATTTCCAAGTTAATGTGAGGTATGATTTTTGACTTGAAGCGGGGTCTGCCTATAGTGTCTATTCTCAGACCCCAGAAGTGGTACATAACACAAGGCTACACTATACAGGTACAGAACTATATACCTAAACATGATCTAATATATGACCCAGTATACGATAGCTTGAGTATAATAAAGGTATTAAAACAAGTTCGGAATACTCGTCACTAAAATTTCATTTTGAGACTATTTATTTATCGCGCGATCTTCATCTTTGACAATTTATTCGAAATTTAGTCACTCTATTGTAACTGCCAATGCATTTTCCTTGCACTCTTAATTTTTGACTGCGTAAATATGTACGTTATATTACGTACTGTAATGTGGTGAATTATCGGGACAGTGAGTGCTTTAAGGGGTATACAGAGCTGTGGAGTATTGTAATGACCACCTTGCTATAGATGTGCCGAGAGTTCTTCATCCATCATTTAGTATCATTTGGCGGAGTTGAGCAGCTATTACTCCCTCTCCAGTACTTATTATCATCTATTATGAGCTATTGCCAGCCACAAAACAGACACTCTCTCCACCCCTGCCCACCTTCACAAACTAACTGTCAATTCTCTAGCCTTACCTATTCTAAATAGATCTAAAAATTAAAACTGATGTAAATATTAACAATTTCTATTAATTCTGATTCAATGAATTATATCCATTTAATAGATGCAGTTGAAGAAATTTAAATAATAATTGCAAGAGATTGTTGATGATGTACTATCAGAGAAAAGAGTCACTGTGATGATGTACTATCAGAGAAAAGAGTCACTGTGATGATGTACTATCAGAGAAAAGAGTCACTGTGATGATGTACTATCAGAGAAAAGAGTCACTGTGATGATGTACTATCAGAGAAAAGAGTCACTGTGATGATGTACTATCAGAGAAAAGAGTCACTGTGATGATGTACTATCAGAGAAAAGAATCACTGTGATGATGTACTATCAGAGAAAAGAGTCACTGTGATGATGTACTATCAGAGAAAAGAGTCACTGTGATGATGTACTATCAGAGAAAAGAGTTAATGTGATGATGTACTATCAGAGAAAAGAGTCACTGTGATGATGTACTATCAGAGAGAAGAGTCACTGTGATGATATACTATTAGAGAAAAGAGTCACTGTGATGATGTACTATCAGAGAAAAGAGTCACTGTGATGATGTACTATCAGAGAAAAGAGTCACTGTGATGATGTACTATCAGAGAAAAGAGTCACTGTGATGATGTACTATCAGAGAAAAGAGTTAATGTGATGATGTACTATCAGAGCAAAAAGTCACTGTGATGATGTACTATCAGAGCAAAGAGTCACTGTGATGATGTACTATCAGAGCAAAGAGTCACTGTGATGATGTACTATCACTCACAGACCAGTGCAGTCACTGCCAATAGTAGCTCATGAAACTGTGAGGGTCTCATCGTGCTTGACGAGAGACCCTAGATTTAGGGGGGGGGGGGGGGAAGTGTTAACTCCTGATCGAATACAGCAAATAATTGATTAGATATTCTTAGAAGGAAGCAGTTCGAAATATGTGAAGTTGATGAAGAATGGGAACATTATTTTATGCTGTAGCTATCTATATAGGATTTAAAAGTCTCTATTTACAGATGCCTGCAGTTGTCGTATACTATTATTTATAATAGTTTACAGCAAAATAATAAATATTATTATTTTCATATACTATTTAACTACAATAACTAATAGAAAGATGCAAGTTCTTAATTTTCTTTGAAAGGCATGGGCCATAATAATCTCAAACTGTTCTCTTCAAATATCAGAACTGTTACTCACCTCAATGTACAGTGTTCACTAAAAGTGTATTCACTGCAGTTGAAAAGGCATGTTCATCATTAAGTTCAATAAACTGCATAATATTGGTGCCATAGATATGCAATAACTACTATAAGTAATAATTGACAAGTTATACAAAGTCTGGTTCTTAGATTCAATGGCAGTGGATACATTTTTTTGTGGACACACTGTATAACTCATTAGTGATTACCCTAGTAACCTATTGTTGTTACTAGTATTGGTAACTCTTGCGCTGGTATGAGACTGACTATCACTCTGTGAGAGGCCTGTCCATCATGCTCTATTTTAGGTGTTGATAATTATATAATGGCCAATCTTGATTGGAATAATTGGCCCTGTTATTTCATGCAGAATTTACCGGCTTGGATATTTGTCATAAGATAAAAAATGTGTGACGAAACACACCATATGGCATATTTTAGCTCATAATTACGTGGTATTGTTAGTAATAGGGATGTGAATTATTCTACAGGGAGAACTACCAGTAATAGAATGATTACACTTCATCGAAAGTTGAAGTCAATTAATTTAACATTTAACGTTTTTGCAATTGGCATAGGAGTTAAACTGTTAAATTATATATTTTTTCTTAAATGATCGATAATGTGTAACCGTTGAATAACTCATAACTCTGCATAGCCAGAATATAAAATGTTCTTTTGGTGTGTAAGATGATGGTGCAGTTTATTATTTATTTTTCTGTGTTCATTCTAGCAGAGCATAAGAAGCAATAAAATTCATTGTAGTGTGAATATTCTACAGCCCATTTAAGCCGTTGCCTCTGCGGAAATTGAGTCACTGAGCCAATGGAGAGCCAACACTGAGCCAATGGAGAGCCAACACTGAGCCAATGGAGAGCCAACACTGAACCAATAAAGAGCCAACACTGAGCCAATGGAGAGCCAACACTGAGTCAATAGAGAGCCAACACTGAGCCAATAGAGAGCCAACACTGAGCCAATGGAGAGCCAACACTGAGCCAATGGAGAGCCAACACTGAGCCAATGGAGAGCCAACACTGAGTCAATTGAGAGCCAACACTGAGCCAATGGAGAGCCAACACTGAACCAATAGAGAGCCAACACTGAGCCAATGGAGAGCCAACACTGAGTCAATAGAGAGCCAACACTGAGCCAATAGAGAGCCAACACTGAGCCAATAGAGAGCCAACACTGAGCCAATAGAGAGCCAACACTGAGCCAATAGAGAGCCAACACTGAGTCAATTGAGAGCCAACACTGAGCCAATGGAGAGCCAACACTGAGTCAATAGAGAGCCAACACTGAGCCAATAGAGAGCCAACACTGAGCCAATAGAGAGCCAACACTGAGCCAATAGAGAGCCAACACTGAGCCAATAGAGAGCCAACACTGAGCCAATAGAGAGCCAACACTGAGCAAATGGAGATCCAACACTGAGCCAATAGAGAGCCAACACTGAGCCAATGGAGAGCCAACACTGAGGGTTTAGAATCTCGCCAATTTATCCATTATTTTGCCTATAATCTATATATCCTGTGTGTAAATTATTTTCATTCTTTAGCCACTCTTACAATCTTCACTCATGAATAAGGCGAAATACAACTCAGGAATATATTTAGTTTTCATTTGAATATATTACTTCTACTATATTTTCATAATTTAATGAAGTTGCAAATATAGAAGTGTTACTATGTTCCAAACACCACTTCATTGTATAAGCACTCACAGTGTAGGGAAAGTGCAGCTTCATAATTCTAATGAGGAAGCACATTAGCTAATTCTAGCACTGTAATTTAGTGCTACATTTTATACCAGCACTAAAGAATAGAGACATAAACATCTATAGTGTAAACCATCTCAATTAAATAATACCAATAAATTGCCACACTAGAGAGAGAAACTCCAGCTTGCAAATAAATACTTAAAATTTATTTTTTTTATAATTGTAATACTTTTTTAATTGGGTTTTCAAATTTCTTGCAAACAAAACATAAATATTTTGATATTTGAAATCATAGTCTAACTGTACAAAGTAATTAAATAGTAAATAATGGCTGTTTATATATGGAACTGACTAATTAACAAATTTTGGATATGAAAGAATATCTAACGGAAATAAATAATTTTTTATTCCACTAACGGTTGTATAAAAATAAAAAAATCATTTTCATTGAATAATTTTCACAAATAATTCACAATAGTGTTTGAAAGGAGCAGAAACTTTTTCATCAAACGTTTGGATAAAGCATTCCATAACACATTTCTTTACCACATTCTTCATTTCAATTGAAGTAACCAATAATGATTTAATAATCCTTTAGATTTAAGTTAATTTATTGATTAGTTTGGGACATAAAATATGGTATTATAAGTACAGGGCATCAATATATAATTAGTGACATTGCCCTAAATTCATATAAATAATACAGATATACCCCCATACCACCCGTTACCTCTTCATACCGAGGCCAAGTGTGTCTAGGAGGAGGTGCTGCAGTTGATGAGACTGTAAAGGCCAAGTGTGTCTAGGAGGAGGTGCTGCAGTTGATGAGACTGTAAAGGCCAAGTGTGTCTAGGAGGAGATACTGCAGATGATGAGACTGCAAAGGCCAAGTGTGTCTAGGAGGAGCTACTGCAGTTGATGAGACTGTAAAGGCCAAGTGTGTCTAGGAGGAGCTACTGCAGTTGATGAGACTGCAAAGGCCAAGTGTGTCTAGGAGGAGGTGCTGCAGTTAATGAGACTGCAAAGGCCAAGTGTGTCTAGGAGGAGGTGCTGCATTTGATGAGACTGTAAAGGCCAAGTGTGTCTAGGAGGAGGTGCTGCAGTTGATGAGACTGTAAAGGCCAAGTGTGTCTAGGAGGAGGTGCTGCAGTTGATGAGACTGTAAAGGCCAAGTGTGTCTAGGAGGAGGTGCTGCAGATGATGAGACTGTAAAGGCCAAGTGTGTCTAGGAGGAGATACTGCAGATGATGAGACTGTAAAGGCCAAGTGTGTCTAGGAGGAGATACTGCATTTGATGAGACTGTAAAGGCCAAGTGTGTCTAGGAGGAGGTGCTGCAGTTGATGAGACTGTAAAGGCCAAGTGTGTCTAGGAGGAGGTGCTGCAGTTGATGAGACTGTAAAGGCCAAGTGTGTCTAGGAGGAGGTGCTGCAGATGATGAGACTGTAAAGGCCAAGTGTGTCTAGGAGGAGATACTGCAGATGATGAGACTGTAAAGGCCAAGTGTGTCTAGGAGAAGCTACTGCAGATGATGAGACTGTAAAGGCCAAGTGTGTCTAGGAGGAGATACTGCAGTTGATGAGACTGTAAAGGCCAAGTGTGTCTAGGAGGAGCTACTGCAGTTGATGAGACTGCAAAGGCCAAGTGTGTCTAGGAGGAGCTACTGCAGTTGATGAGACTGCAAAGGCCAAGTGTGTCTAGGAGGAGGTGCTGCAGATGATGAGACTGTAAAGGCCAAGTGTGTCTAGGAGGAGGTGCTGCAGTTAATGAGACTGCAAAGGCCAAGTGTGTCTAGGAGGAGGTGCTGCATTTGATGAGACTGTAAAGGCCAAGTGTGTCTAGGAGGAGGTGCTGCAGATGATGAGACTGTAAAGGCCAAGTGTGTCTAGGAGGAGGTGCTGCAGTTGATGAGACTGTAAAGGCCAAGTGTGTCTAGGAGGAGGTGCTGCAGTTGATGAGACTGTAAAGGCCAAGTGTGTCTAGGAGGAGGTGCTGCAGTTGATGAGACTGTAAAGGCCAAGTGTGTCTAGGAGGAGGTGCTGCAGTTGATGAGACTGTAAAGGCCAAGTGTGTCTAGGAGGAGGTGCTGCAGTTGATGAGACTGTAAAGGCCAAGTGTGTCTAGGAGGAGGTGCTGCAGTTGATGAGACTGTAAAGGCCAAGTGTGTCTAGGAGGAGGTGCTGCAGTTGATGAGACTGTAAAGGCCAAGTGTGTCTAGGAGGAGGTGCTGCAGATGATGAGACTGTAAAGGCCAAGTGTGTCTAGGAGGAGATACTGCAGATGATGAGACTGTAAAGGCCAAGTGTGTCTAGGAGAAGCTACTGCAGATGATGAGACTGTAAAGGCCAAGTGTGTCTAGGAGGAGATACTGCAGTTGATGAGACTGTAAAGGCCAAGTGTGTCTAGGAGGAGCTACTGCAGTTGATGAGACTGCAAAGGCCAAGTGTGTCTAGGAGGAGGTGCTGCAGATGATGAGACTGTAAAGGCCAAGTGTGTCTAGGAGGAGGTGCTGCAGTTAATGAGACTGCAAAGGCCAAGTGTGTCTAGGAGGAGGTGCTGCATTTGATGAGACTGTAAAGGCCAAGTGTGTCTAGGAGGAGGTGCTGCAGATGATGAGACTGTAAAGGCCAAGTGTGTCTAGGAGGAGGTGCTGCAGTTGATGAGACTGTAAAGGCCAAGTGTGTCTAGGAGGAGGTGCTGCAGTTGATGAGACTGTAAAGGCCAAGTGTGTCTAGGAGGAGGTGCTGCAGTTGATGAGACTGTAAAGGCCAAGTGTGTCTAGGAGGAGGTGCTGCAGTTGATGAGACTGTAAAGGCCAAGTGTGTCTAGGAGGAGGTGCTGCAGTTGATGAGACTGTAAAGGCCAAGTGTGTCTAGGAGGAGGTGCTGCAGTTGATGAGACTGTAAAGGCCAAGTGTGTCTAGGAGGAGGTGCTGCAGTTGATGAGACTGTAAAGGCCAAGTGTGTCTAGGAGGAGGTGCTGCAGTTGATGAGACTGTAAAGGCCAAGTGTGTCTAGGAGGAGGTGCTGCAGTTGATGAGACTGTAAAGGCCAAGTGTGTCTAGGAGGAGGTGCTGCAGTTGATGAGACTGTAAAGGCCAAGTGTGTCTAGGAGGAGCTACTGCAGTTGATGAGACTGCAAAGGCCAAGTGTGTCTAGGAGGAGGTGCTGCAGATGATGAGACTGTAAAGGCCAAGTGTGTCTAGGAGGAGGTGCTGCAGTTAATGAGACTGCAAAGGCCAAGTGTGTCTAGGAGGAGGTGCTGCATTTGATGAGACTGTAAAGGCCAAGTGTGTCTAGGAGGAGGTGCTGCAGATGATGAGACTGTAAAGGCCAAGTGTGTCTAGGAGGAGGTGCTGCAGTTGATGAGACTGTAAAGGCCAAGTGTGTCTAGGAGGAGGTGCTGCAGTTGATGAGACTGTAAAGGCCAAGTGTGTCTAGGAGGAGGTGCTGCAGATGATGAGACTGTAAAGGCCAAGTGTGTCTAGGAGGAGGTGCTGCAGTTGATGAGACTGTAAAGGCCAAGTGTGTCTAGGAGGAGGTGCTGCAGTTGATGAGACTGTAAAGGCCAAGTGTGTCTAGGAGGAGGTGCTGCAGTTGATGAGACTGTAAAGGCCAAGTGTGTCTAGGAGGAGCTACTGCAGTTGATGAGACTGCAAAGGCCAAGTGTGTCTAGGAGGAGGTGCTGCAGATGATGAGACTGTAAAGGCCAAGTGTGTCTAGGAGGAGGTGCTGCAGTTAATGAGACTGCAAAGGCCAAGTGTGTCTAGGAGGAGGTGCTGCATTTGATGAGACTGTAAAGGCCAAGTGTGTCTAGGAGGAGGTGCTGCAGATGATGAGACTGTAAAGGCCAAGTGTGTCTAGGAGGAGGTGCTGCAGTTGATGAGACTGTAAAGGCCAAGTGTGTCTAGGAGGAGGTGCTGCAGTTGATGAGACTGTAAAGGCCAAGTGTGTCTAGGAGGAGGTGCTGCAGATGATGAGACTGTAAAGGCCAAGTGTGTCTAGGAGGAGATACTGCAGATGATGAGACTGTAAAGGCCAAGTGTGTCTAGGAGGAGATACTGCAGTTGATGAGACTGTAAAGGCCAAGTGTGTCTAGGAGGAGCTACTGCAGTTGATGAGACTGCAAAGGCCAAGTGTGTCTAGGAGGAGGTGCTGCAGTTAATGAGACTGCAAAGGCCAAGTGTGTCTAGGAGGAGGTGCTGCAGTTAATGAGACTGCAAAGGCCAAGTGTGTCTAGGAGGAGATGCTGCAGATGATGAGACTGTAAAGGCCAAGTGTGTCTAGGAGGAGGTGCTGCAGTTGATGAGACTGTAAAGGCCAAGTGTGTCTAGGAGGAGGTGCTGCAGTTGATGAGACTGTAAAGGCCAAGTGTGTCTAGGAGGAGGTGCTGCAGATGATGAGACTGTAAAGGCCAAGTGTGTCTAGGAGGAGGTGCTGCAGTTGATGAGACTGTAAAGGCCAAGTGTGTCTAGGAGGAGGTGCTGCAGTTGATGAGACTGTAAAGGCCAAGTGTGTCTAGGAGGAGGTGCTGCAGATGATGAGACTGTAAAGGCCAAGTGTGTCTAGGAGGAGATACTGCAGATGATGAGACTGTAAAGGCCAAGTGTGTCTAGGAGGAGATACTGCAGTTGATGAAACTGTAAAGGCCAAGTGTGTCTAGGAGGAGCTACTGCAGTTGATGAGACTGCAAAGGCCAAGTGTGTCTAGGAGGAGGTGCTGCAGTTAATGAGACTGCAAAGGCCAAGTGTGTCTAGGAGGAGGTGCTGCAGTTAATGAGACTGCAAAGGCCAAGTGTGTCTAGGAGGAGCTACTGCAGTTGATGAGACTGCAAAGGCCAAGTGTGTCTAGGAGGAGATACTGCAGTTGATGAGACTGTAAAGGCCAAGTGTGTCTAGGAGGAGATACTGCAGTTGATGAGACTGTAAAGGCCAAGTGTGTCTAGGAGGAGATACTGCAGATGATGAGACTGCAAAGGCCAAGTGTGTCTAGGAGGAGGTGCTGCAGTTAATGAGACTGTAAAGGCCAAGTGTGTCTAGGAGGAGATACTGCAGTTGATGAGACTGTAAAGGCCAAGTGTGTCTAGGAGGAGATACTGCAGTTGATGAGACTGTAAAGGCCAAGTGTGTCTAGGAGGAGCTACTGCAGTTGATGAGACTGCAAAGGCCAAGTGTGTCTAGGAGGAGGTGCTGCAGTTAATGAGACTGTAAAGGCCAAGTGTGTCTAGGAGGAGATACTGCAGTTGATGAGACTGTAAAGGCCAAGTGTGTCTAGGAGGAGCTACTGCAGTTGATGAGACTGCAAAGGCCAAGTGTGTCTAGGAGGAGATACTGCAGATGATGAGACTGCAAAGGCCAAGTGTGTCTAGGAGGAGATACTGCAGTTGATGAGACTGTAAAGGCCAAGTGTGTCTAGGAGGAGATACTGCAGATGATGAGACTGTAAAGGCCAAGTGTGTCTAGGAGGAGATACTGCAGTTGATGAGACTGTAAAGGCCAAGTGTGTCTAGGAGGAGATACTGCAGATGATGAGACTGTAAAGGCCAAGTGTGTCTAGGAGGAGATACTGCAGTTGATGAGACTGCAAAGGCCAAGTGTGTCTAGGAGGAGATACTGCAGTTGATGAGACTGTAAAGGCCAAGTGTGTCTAGGAGGAGGTGCTGCATTTGATGAGACTGTAAAGGCCAAGTGTGTCTAGGAGGAGGTGCTGCAGTTGATGAGACTGTAAAGGCCAAGTGTGTCTAGGAGGAGGTGCTGCAGTTGATGAGACTGTAAAGGCCAAGTGTGTCTAGGAGGAGGTGCTGCATTTGATGAGACTGTAAAGGCCAAGTGTGTCTAGGAGGAGGTGCTGCAGTTGATGAGACTGTAAAGGCCAAGTGTGTCTAGGAGGAGGTGCTGCAGTTGATGAGACTGTAAAGGCCAAGTGTGTCTAGGAGGAGGTGCTGCAGTTGATGAGACTGTAAAGGCCAAGTGTGTCTAGGAGGAGGTGCTGCAGTTGATGAGACTGTAAAGGCCAAGTGTGTCTAGGAGGAGGTGCTGCATTTGATGAGACTGTAAAGGCCAAGTGTGTCTAGGAGGAGGTGCTGCAGTTGATGAGACTGTAAAGGCCAAGTGTGTCTAGGAGGAGGTGCTGCAGTTGATGAGACTGTAAAGGCCAAGTGTGTCTAGGAGGAGGTGCTGCAGTTGATGAGACTGTAAAGGCCAAGTGTGTCTAGGAGGAGGTGCTGCAGTTGATGAGACTGTAAAGGCCAAGTGTGTCTAGGAGGAGGTGCTGCAGTTGATGAGACTGTAAAGGCCAAGTGTGTCTAGGAGGAGGTGCTGCAGTTGATGAGACTGTAAAGGCCAAGTGTGTCTAGGAGGAGGTGCTGCAGTTGATGAGACTGTAAAGGCCAAGTGTGTCTAGGAGGAGGTGCTGCAGTTGATGAGACTGTAAAGGCCAAGTGTGTCTAGGAGGAGGTGCTGCAGTTGATGAGACTGTAAAGGCCAAGTGTGTCTAGGAGGAGGTGCTGCAGTTGATGAGACTGTAAAGGCCAAGTGTGTCTAGGAGGAGGTGCTGCAGTTGATGAGACTGTAAAGGCCAAGTGTGTCTAGGAGGAGGTGCTGCAGTTGATGAGACTGTAAAGGCCAAGTGTGTCTAGGAGGAGGTGCTGCAGATGATGAGACTGTAAAGGCCAAGTGTGTCTAGGAGGAGATACTGCAGATGATGAGACTGTAAAGGCCAAGTGTGTCTAGGAGGAGATACTGCAGTTGATGAGACTGTAAAGGCCAAGTGTGTCTAGGAGGAGCTACTGCAGTTGATGAGACTGCAAAGGCCAAGTGTGTCTAGGAGGAGGTGCTGCAGATGATGAGACTGTAAAGGCCAAGTGTGTCTAGGAGGAGGTGCTGCAGTTAATGAGACTGCAAAGGCCAAGTGTGTCTAGGAGGAGGTGCTGCATTTGATGAGACTGTAAAGGCCAAGTGTGTCTAGGAGGAGGTGCTGCAGATGATGAGACTGTAAAGGCCAAGTGTGTCTAGGAGGAGGTGCTGCAGTTGATGAGACTGTAAAGGCCAAGTGTGTCTAGGAGGAGGTGCTGCAGTTGATGAGACTGTAAAGGCCAAGTGTGTCTAGGAGGAGGTGCTGCAGATGATGAGACTGTAAAGGCCAAGTGTGTCTAGGAGGAGGTGCTGCAGTTGATGAGACTGTAAAGGCCAAGTGTGTCTAGGAGGAGGTGCTGCAGTTGATGAGACTGTAAAGGCCAAGTGTGTCTAGGAGGAGGTGCTGCAGATGATGAGACTGTAAAGGCCAAGTGTGTCTAGGAGGAGATACTGCAGATGATGAGACTGTAAAGGCCAAGTGTGTCTAGGAGGAGATACTGCAGTTGATGAGACTGTAAAGGCCAAGTGTGTCTAGGAGGAGCTACTGCAGTTGATGAGACTGCAAAGGCCAAGTGTGTCTAGGAGGAGGTGCTGCAGTTAATGAGACTGCAAAGGCCAAGTGTGTCTAGGAGGAGGTGCTGCAGTTAATGAGACTGCAAAGGCCAAGTGTGTCTAGGAGGAGATGCTGCAGATGATGAGACTGTAAAGGCCAAGTGTGTCTAGGAGGAGGTGCTGCAGTTGATGAGACTGTAAAGGCCAAGTGTGTCTAGGAGGAGGTGCTGCAGTTGATGAGACTGTAAAGGCCAAGTGTGTCTAGGAGGAGGTGCTGCAGATGATGAGACTGTAAAGGCCAAGTGTGTCTAGGAGGAGGTGCTGCAGTTGATGAGACTGTAAAGGCCAAGTGTGTCTAGGAGGAGGTGCTGCAGTTGATGAGACTGTAAAGGCCAAGTGTGTCTAGGAGGAGGTGCTGCAGATGATGAGACTGTAAAGGCCAAGTGTGTCTAGGAGGAGATACTGCAGATGATGAGACTGTAAAGGCCAAGTGTGTCTAGGAGGAGATACTGCAGTTGATGAAACTGTAAAGGCCAAGTGTGTCTAGGAGGAGCTACTGCAGTTGATGAGACTGCAAAGGCCAAGTGTGTCTAGGAGGAGGTGCTGCAGTTAATGAGACTGCAAAGGCCAAGTGTGTCTAGGAGGAGGTGCTGCAGTTAATGAGACTGCAAAGGCCAAGTGTGTCTAGGAGGAGCTACTGCAGTTGATGAGACTGCAAAGGCCAAGTGTGTCTAGGAGGAGATACTGCAGTTGATGAGACTGTAAAGGCCAAGTGTGTCTAGGAGGAGATACTGCAGTTGATGAGACTGTAAAGGCCAAGTGTGTCTAGGAGGAGATACTGCAGTTGATGAGACTGTAAAGGCCAAGTGTGTCTAGGAGGAGATACTGCAGTTGATGAGACTGTAAAGGCCAAGTGTGTCTAGGAGGAGCTACTGCAGTTGATGAGACTGCAAAGGCCAAGTGTGTCTAGGAGGAGATACTGCAGATGATGAGACTGCAAAGGCCAAGTGTGTCTAGGAGGAGATACTGCAGTTGATGAGACTGTAAAGGCCAAGTGTGTCTAGGAGGAGATACTGCAGATGATGAGACTGTAAAGGCCAAGTGTGTCTAGGAGGAGATACTGCAGTTGATGAGACTGTAAAGGCCAAGTGTGTCTAGGAGGAGATACTGCAGATGATGAGACTGTAAAGGCCAAGTGTGTCTAGGAGGAGATACTGCAGTTGATGAGACTGCAAAGGCCAAGTGTGTCTAGGAGGAGATACTGCAGTTGATGAGACTGTAAAGGCCAAGTGTGTCTAGGAGGAGGTGCTGCATTTGATGAGACTGTAAAGGCCAAGTGTGTCTAGGAGGAGGTGCTGCAGTTGATGAGACTGTAAAGGCCAAGTGTGTCTAGGAGGAGGTGCTGCAGTTGATGAGACTGTAAAGGCCAAGTGTGTCTAGGAGGAGGTGCTGCATTTGATGAGACTGTAAAGGCCAAGTGTGTCTAGGAGGAGGTGCTGCAGTTGATGAGACTGTAAAGGCCAAGTGTGTCTAGGAGGAGGTGCTGCAGTTGATGAGACTGTAAAGGCCAAGTGTGTCTAGGAGGAGGTGCTGCAGTTGATGAGACTGTAAAGGCCAAGTGTGTCTAGGAGGAGGTGCTGCAGTTGATGAGACTGTAAAGGCCAAGTGTGTCTAGGAGGAGATACTGCAGATGATGAGACTGTAAAGGCCAAGTGTGTCTAGGAGGAGATACTGCAGTTGATGAGACTGCAAAGGCCAAGTGTGTCTAGGAGGAGATACTGCAGTTGATGAGACTGTAAAGGCCAAGTGTGTCTAGGAGGAGGTGCTGCATTTGATGAGACTGTAAAGGCCAAGTGTGTCTAGGAGGAGGTGCTGCAGTTGATGAGACTGTAAAGGCCAAGTGTGTCTAGGAGGAGGTGCTGCAGTTGATGAGACTGTAAAGGCCAAGTGTGTCTAGGAGGAGGTGCTGCAGTTGATGAGACTGTAAAGGCCAAGTGTGTCTAGGAGGAGATACTGCAGTTGATGAGACTGTAAAGGCCAAGTGTGTCTAGGAGGAGGTGCTGCAGTTGATGAGACTGTAAAGGCCAAGTGTGTCTAGGAGGAGGTGCTGCAGTTGATGAGACTGTAAAGGCCAAGTGTGTCTAGGAGGAGGTGCTGCAGTTGATGAGACTGTAAAGGCCAAGTGTGTCTAGGAGGAGGTGCTGCAGTTGATGAGACTGTAAGTCGTATCTCAGAGGGTCTGTTCCTTCCTGTAATACTGAGGCGAAAAGAGAGCCTCTGTGAATTACACCCAGATAACTTAGTACAAAAATAGTAGAAGGGTGGAGTGGGGTATGAGAGAGGTGGAAGAGATGAGATGAAAGGAAAGAGGTGGAGGAAAGGAGAGAACCGAGAGAAAAAGGTGAAAGGTATAAGATAATAGTTTGTAAACTGATGGTAAAGAACTGAAGCTTCTTAGTAAGATAATTAGTACACTGCTCCAGAGAGCCTAATACAAACATGCGTTACCACACATTCAAAAATATAATATTGCAATAAAAAAACAAAAATATAATCTTCATAAATATAAATGAATTTAATTTACACTAAAATGAAATTTGTTTATAGTATAACAATTACCGGTGCAGTTTTATTCTCATTCTCACAGATATTTAAGATAGAATTCAACCAGAATAGTCTGAAACTAGAAACTTTGACTTGACGGCATTGAAAATATCGGACTTGTGTCATCGTAAAAGCTAAAGATTTAATAGAATAATTGGTGTATTAATTGCAAAAAAATTATAATTGTATTACAATTTTAGTCAAAATATTAAAATTTAAAAACATTAATACAAATATTCCAATATCATCCATAGAGACACTTTTGGTGAGTCCACCTAATATTAAGTTCTTCTATGGCCCACCATAACTTAATCTTCTATGGCCCCACCACAACTTTATCTTCTATGGCCCCACCACAACTTTATCTTCTATGGCCCCACCACAACTTTATCTTCTATGGCCCCACCACAACTTGAAATGTCAAGATAAGATAAGGAAGCCTTCCTATAAGGGTATGGTTGCTATGGATGCGTATTCAAGTGATTTTTCGCACTGACGACTTCTGATGAAATCGGATGAAAATCAAACTCATACTTTCCAATGGGAGTGGTTACAGTGGCAGCGATTTAGTCGTCAGAATACGTACGAAGTCGTCAGAACAACTTCATCATTCAAATGAGTTTGATTTTTTTATGCAACTAGCGACAGATTCGGTCATTTTTGTGATTAATTCTCTTACTTTCGATTGCTGTTACTGTTTCCCATTTCGGTTTGGAAATATATTAATTGATACTATCAGGAATAATACAGATATTATTCAATTATATATAATGTATATTTGTTTATATAAAGGCTTGAATTGGTAGTTATTCTGTACAATATGTTTTCAATAAAATTGAATATCCTTATCGTTATATGAAAATATTCTCCTTATTTTTCTATTTAGGTATTTACTAAATTTTGTGTGATGAAAATAATAATCAAAGTTATTATTACAGATGCACATAGATAGGTTTTTAATTCCTTCCAAACATTACCTCAAAAAACTGTAGTTTAGACCCCAATGGCCAATTTAAATTGGGCAGAAACATACTTACGATCAGAAATCGCATACAGTGTAACCACCTCGCACTGATGATATCGACACTCGTCAGTGCGAAAAATCGATTGAATACACATCCATAGTAACAATACCCTTAGCTAGATAACATTAAATTTTTCTATGAGTATAATTATAACAGTGGGTATGAATAAGTTACACTGTTGTATATTGCATGTATTGTAGCTCTATATGTTAAACATCTAAACATCACCACTTTCCATTCTTCTTTCATTTGATCGAGTAAAACATTTCACATACTAATACTAATAATGTCACGTGAAAATAAAGTACCGAAACAAATCTTTAAGCAATTGAAACAATATAAATGGTTGAGAATTGGTTATCATTATTCACATTGGTTATCATTATTCACATTGGTTATCATTATTCACATTGGTTATCATCATTCACATTGGTTATCATTATTCACATTGGTTATCATTATTCACATTGGTTATCATTATTCACATTGGTTATCATTATTCACATTGGTTATCATCATTCACATTGGTTATCATTATTCACATTGGTTATCATTATTCACATTGGTTATCATTATTCACATTGGTTATCATTATTCACATTGGTTATCATTATTCACATTGGTTATCATCATTCACATTGGTTATCATTATTCACATTGGTTATCATTATTCACATTGGTTATCATTATTCACATTGGTTATCATTATTCACATTGGTTATCATTATTCACATTGGTTATCATTATTCACATTGGTTATCATCATTCACATTGGTTATCATTATTCACATTGGTTATCATCATTCACATTGGTTATCATTATTCACATTGGTTATCATTATTCACATTGGTTATCATTACTCACCTCTTACTCACCTCTTACTCACCTCTTACTCACCTCTTATTCACCTCTTACTCACCTCTTACTCACCTCTTACTCACCTCTTACTCACCTCTTACTCACCTCTTACTCACCTCTTACTCACCTCTTACTCACCTCTTACTCACCTCTTACTCACCTCTTACTCACCTCTTACTCACCTCTTATTCACCTCTTACTCACCTCTTACTCACCTCTTACTCACCTCTTACTCACCTCTTACTCACCTCTTACTCACTCTTACTCACCTCTTACTCACCTCTTACTCACCTCTTACTCACCTCTTATTCACCTCTTATTCACCTCTTATTCACCTCTTACTCACCCCTTACTCACCTCTTACTCACCTCTTACTCACCTCTTACTCACCTCTTACTCACCACTTACTCACTCTTACTCACCTCTTACTCACCTCTTACTCACCTCTTACTCACCTCTTATTCACCTCTTACTCACCTCTTACTCACCTCTTACTCACCTCTTACTCACCTCTTACTCACTCTTACTCACCTCTTACTCACCACTTACTCACCTCTTATTCACCTCTTATTCACCTCTTACTCACCTCTTACTCACCTCTTACTCACCTCTTATTCACCTCTTATTCACCTCTTATTCACCTCTTACTCACCTCTTACTCACCTCTTACTCACCTCTTACTCACCTCTTACTCACCTCTTACTCACTCTTACTCACCTCTTACTCACCACTTACTCACTCTTACTCACCTCTTACTCACCTCTTACTCACCTCTTACTCACCTCTTATTCACCTCTTACTCACCTCTTACTCACCTCTTACTCACCTCTTACTCACCTCTTATTCACCTCTTACTCACCTCTTACTCACCTCTTACTCACCTCTTACTCACCTCTTACTAACCTCTTACTCACCTCTTATTCACCTCTTACTCACCTCTTACTCACCTCTTACTCACGTCTTACTCACCTCTTACTCACCTCTTACTCACCTCCTACTCACTCTTACTCACCTCTTACTCACCTCTTACTCACTCTCATTCAATACATTAATTACTTCTCGCCAACACTTTATTACTCCTAACATAAATAAATGGTCATTAATAGAGCTAAACATTATTGCAGCAATTTATGAATGTTATAATTTAGCCACTTTCTGATAGCACTAACTTACTACTGTGAACATAAAGATTCAAATTAACCATTCAATAGTCATTATTGTTACACGCTAAATTATTAGTATGCTTATTTTTACACTATTTTAGTAAGCTGTTACAATAGTTCTTTAAAGGTCCCCTTCAATATTTTTTGCATTGTTTTAATTAATGTTTCACATCATTTTGCTGCAAACCCAATGCAATTTGATAGCATATATTCAATTTTATATTTAAAAAGAAAATTTGTACTTCCGATTGCTAATTTTCAGTCCAAAGAAAAAGAATGTACACTGTCTGTTTTGAATGTCAACAAGGTAGGTACAATCAATCCAATATTTAATTCTCCTGCATAGGTAAAGATTTGGGAAATTATCATAGAAACAGCAATATATTTCAGGAGATAATATAAATCTTAAATGAAGGCCTAAATGCATTCTTTGTTGATAAATTTCAAATTGAAAAATAATAACAAAGAGTGTACAATCTTCTTCTTCAGCGTCATATTAGTGTTTAGTACAAGTGTTGCGCAGATTGTATTAAACATTTTAGAATTGTATGGAAAAACATACATTCCAAACCAAATTTCATTCGGTGTGCAGATTAATGATCCTAGGCCGTATTTTATAATATTATGTTATAAACTCATTTTTTATAAAGCCTGAGAGAACCTCTGACCAAATGAAACATAGACGAAGAAGCCTATATGTATATTACGAAATAAGTAACGATTACAAAGGAAAGGACAAAAGAAAATAATTTTGTTCTTCTAAAAAATTTGGCTATAGCCAATGACAAACGATTTATTTAGTAGAAAACGAATATTTTAGGGGTAACTACAACGCTGTGTATCAGCTTCACGTTTTCACTTACAGAGACGAAACACGAATCATTTGAAAGAGCGAAAGTTGTTGCACGATGTACCTTTGAGGGTTGACGGACATTTGACTGAAAGACGATTGGTTGTTAATTTGGCACGGCGGATATTTGACTGAAAATAATTTATTTTGAAAATAGAAAATGGAATAGTATTTATATTTCATATAATAGAAATAATAACTTTATATAATATAGTAAGCAATGATAACAAGTTCAAAAGTATGACGAGAAGCTTTTTTCAACCACAAAATTTGAGATGAAATCCATGATTATGAATAAATATTCAAATTGTTGATCAATGTATGATTGCAGTTCGTAATATGGTATGTATATACACATTATAGACATACTAAAATTTATTTTGCTTTTTATGAAATAACTTCAAATTACATGGAAAAAAAATATTAATTAAATGAACCGAAGGCTGCAGTTTGTAATAAGGATACACATTGAATAAAAGTTTTTCGGCCAAATTTATACCACATCTACTTTCGGCTAATTATCTTTCGGCAAAATGTCGTTCGGTCAAGTGTACACTCACCACAATTGAGATAGCTGAAATTGAAAGTTTATTTTAGAAGTTATATTGGAAAAAAAATATTGGAAGATCTTATTTCTAGCATATTTTTCAAATTCTTTGGGTTATATTTTTTATAATTCATAAATCTAAAATAACTCAATTTAATGTTATAGAGCACCTGCTTTTCTTTCATCTCTCTACTATAGAATCTGACAGAGATATAAAGCGTCACTCATCCCAATACATAATTTTTCAGGAGAGACAGAAACATCTCTACCATCAGATCATCTTGCTCTAGAAGGATATGTCACTTAGACAAGCGACATATCCTCAGCAAACAAAAGCTGTGATTTTTAATTAGATCATAGAGTTTAGGGGTGGTTAACATACTCCCAAAAAACTTACGCACCCCCTGTGAGGTGTGTAAGGACGGATGGATGCTCTCCTTCATAGCTACAGACAAGCTATGACTGTATTTTTTCAAAGTATATTCTACACATCTGCAGTTGTGTTTTAGGCGAACAAAAAAGATTGATTTTTTTTTTCAGTTTTTGTCTCTTCTGAAGGGTATCGATCACCTTAATCACATCATGAAAAATGAACACATAAGAAAATGGATAATTTATATAAAGAAACAAGGTTATTTTATATAAATGGAATAATTTATAAATCTGCTTCGGAACCAAAAGCCATATCGATGATGTCGAACACGAAAATAATACAAGGGACTCTATGAAGCAGTCATGATGAAAGTGGCCCAATGAAAAAAGTAATGAAATTCATCTGAGTAAAAGTACAAAGTCCTTTTTAGTAAAATAATCTGCAGAAGATCTGAAGGAGATTTACCACTACATATAATTGACAAATGTACTTAACTCCAGATTTCACATCATTGAAATAATTATTTTGTAATTACGTTATCAATAAAGAAACATATCATTCTCACTTAATCATTTTAATAAGTCTTAAGAAACATAAACATATAATAAATTTAATGCTTAACAGTTATTTGTTGAGTGAGCGAGAGGAAAATGTTGATAAATAGTCAGATTAAAAAAGTGGTGATATAACATATATTATTTCTCTTGCATTATCACTTTGATGAAGAGGCAAAGAGAAGTGTATCTGTTATGATTTTAAAACAGGTTACTAATGTAACATTTCCATAAGAAAACTCGGATTTTAAATTTGAAATAATGAGAAATTAGAAAACTGTGATTTGTGAAATTAGCATGAACACAGTGACTCTTTTCTCTGATAGTACATCATCACAGTGACTCTTTTCTCTGATAGTACATCATCACAGTGACTCTTTTCTCTGATAGTACATCATCACAGTGACTCTTTTCTCTGATAGTACATCATCACAGTGACTCTTTTCTCTGATAGTACATCATCACAGTGACTCTTTTCTCTGATAGTACATCATCACAGTGACTCTTTTCTCTGATAGTACATCATCACAGTGACTCTTTTCTCTGATAGTACATCATCACAGTGACTCTTTTCTCTGATAGTACATCATCACAGTGACTCTTTTCTCTGATAGCACACCATCACAGTGACTCTTTTCTCTGATAGTACATCATCACAGTGACTCTTTTCTCTGATAGTACATTATCACAGTGACTCTTTTCTCTGATAGTACATCATCACAGTGACTCTTTTCTCTGATAGTACATCATCACAGTGACTCTTTTCTCTGATAGTACACCATCACAGTGACTCTTTTCTTTGATAGTACATCATCACAGTGACTCTTTTCTCTGATAGTACATCATCACAGTGACTCTTTTCCCTGATAGTACATCATCAGAGTGACTCTTTTCTCTGATAGTACATCATCACAGTGACTCTTTTCTCTGATAGTACATCATCACAGTGACTCTTTTCTCTGATAGTACATCATCACAGTGACTCTTTTCTCTGATAGTACATCATCACAGTGACTCTTTTCTCTAATAGTACATCATCACAGTGACTTTTTTCTCTGATAGTACATCATCACAGTGACTCTTTTCTCTGATAGTACATCATCACAGTGACTCTTTTCTCTGATAGTACATCATCACAGTGACTCTTTTCTCTAATAGTACATCATCACAGTGACTCTTTTCTCTGATAGTACATCATCACAATGACTCTTTTCTCTGAGAGTACATCATCACAGTGACTCTTTTCTCTGATAGTACATCATCACAGTGACTCTTTTCTCTGATAGTACATCATCACAGTGACACTTTTCTCTGATAGTACATCATCACAGTGACTCTTTTCTCTGATAGTACATCATCACAGTGACTCTTTTCTCTGATAGTACATCATCACAGTGACTCTTTTCTCTGATAGTACATCATCACAGTGACTCTTTTCTCTGATAGTACATCATCACAGTGACTCTTTTCTCTGATTTTACATCATCACAGTGACTCTTTTCTCTGGTAGTACATCATCACAGTGACTCTTTTCTCTGATAGTACATCATCACAGTGACTCTTTTC
>CANNZV010002297.1:0-104711 GCA_947561585.1 Caprella mutica | reverse complement strand
CTCCCCCGTGGGGGTCGAAAAACCTTCTTTTTCGACCCCCCCCGGGAAACTATAGAACGGCTTGGGGGTTGGTGCTACAGAAAAATTTATTGAAGCTAATATGTTCTCTACTACTATCCTAAGGTCGTCTAGAAGCCCTTTTTTTGAATTTCGATCTGAAAAATTTTTTATTTGAATTTAAAAAAAAAATTGTCATTTTTTTTTTTTTTTTTTTTTTTTTTCAAAAAATAAATTGTTTATAGAAAACTTAAGAGGAAAAGGGCTTCACCACGACCTTAGGAATTTCGGTCTGAACATATTAGCTCTTATACATTTTTCTGTAGCACCAACCCCCAAAACGTTCTATACTTTTGAACGTGGAGAATTTGAGAAAAATGGTACTTAGATAATGGAGGAAGAAAAAAAGTTTTCAAATTTTTTTTTTTTTTTAATTTTTTTAATTTTTTTTTTTTTAAATTTAAAAAAAAAATATATGCTTTTCGGGGGTCAACCCAGGCAGCGACGAAGCCTTCAACCATAAATGGGAGGCAAAAAAACAACAGAAACAACACAAAAACAACCTCAAAACAACCTCAAAACTCCCTAACCCCCAAACTGAGAAGCGTGTTTGACACACGTACAAACGTACTAGGTGAATGAAATTTTTTTTTTTTTTCTTTGGTAGATTTGCAGGGTAACTAAATTAAAAAAAAAAAAACGAAAAAAATCCTAAACACCCTGAACCATTCCCTTAATACTGGGAATCCCGTAATCTACATATGCATGTAACAGTTTATATTCAGGTATATGTCCTTTAACAGGTCATATACCTGAATTATTGTCTGTGATGACTAGGGTTGTGACTTTGCATATCTTGCATATTGGTGAAATAATGCATATGCAAATAAAAAAAGCATATGCAAATCTTGAAATGCATATACAAATAGAAAATGCATATACAAAATATATGCAAATAGAATAATTAATATGCATATAGAAAATGGTTATTAAAATAAACTTCTACATACAAAATGATAAACTTATACATAAATGAATGAAAAACATCAGGCGAATGAATAAGAGCTAGATTTTTATTCTACTTCAGAAATTAAGATTATTTTAGGTTAGTTTATAACGAGGTGGGAACTTGGTTGAACTCTGCTTCTTAATATTGCAGATATTTATCAGAGAGAAAACGTCAAAAACTTCTGCAGAGCATAAAAATAATGAAAGTAAGTCTTGCGTTCATAGAGTGAACATTTTACATTCTCAGAAATACCATTAGCAATAGAGAAAATTGATGCGCGAAGCCGGTCAATCTCTAAAGTGATCACAAAGATAAAAAATTTGAAACCTTCTCAAGAATATTTATGATAAAAGAGATATTCGTAAAGCTTATATTAATAATCAATATTATCCAAAAAGAAAGGATATTCAATCATCAGAGAAATAAATTCAATTCTGACAGGAGAACCTGCACTAGGCTATCTACATGAAATGATAAAATAACTTGGCCCATCAAATATGGCGAGTCTTCAATACACACCTTTAGTTTCATGTGATGTAGACTGTAGAGGGGATATTTTCTCAGTACAAGAATATTTTAGCTAATAGTAGGATGAAATTTAACTTTGAAAACTTAAAATATACAGTAATAATAAAATTCAATTTACCGATCGACTGATTTTCCTATTTTCTAAACTACTATTTATATTCAATTCTATATTATATATACAGGTAAAGCTCGTACAACGGACTGTCTATACAAAGATATTATGTTTGGTATGTATGTACCTGAAAAAGAGGTCGCTATACAGATCTCGTCATGGGCGTTATACGAGTTGATCAAGATATACCTTGGAGTTGATAAATAGTTCAGTTGGGGATTTAAACTTTGTAAGTTTTCTTTAATATCATTTCAAAGAAACGATAATGAAGGTAAACAATATTAGATTATGTAATAATACTTATATAACCTACTTAAATAAATGAACGAAATAATAAGATAGGTATAACTGCCGCTTAAAGTACTATAGAATAAGATAAAAAAAGGTAATAATTTTAACTTTACTTACATAGACATCTATGTACCTAGTTAAATGTAAACTAAAATGAATAGCGTAATTTATAATGGTTAATTAAACCGACAAAAATATTAAATGAAATATATTACTGTATAATATAGAATAGTTACATCTTTTTTTAATTCCTATGGAACTTTTCTAATCAAAGAAAACGTGGAGGAAAAGGTTACCAAGATCAAATTACTGAAAAACAATAAGTTAAGTGTTGATTGTAATACCACTGAATATAATCAATGTTTGACTAGATACTAGGTAAACTAATAAAATATTTGTTAAACCATTTTATTTAAAGAGGCCGTTGTAGCAAAGACTTTTTGATCTTTCTTAGTTGATGACCGTTTAAAGATCGTCCGCTGTACGAGCTTTACCTCTATGCAAGATACTTCATATTTATAACTTGTTAAATGTACTTGGAAGCAGACTTTATAATAAGTGTTTCAATATATTGAAATTATCGTCAATTTAAAGATATTGACTTTTATTCTACCTCACAGTTTTTTAAATATTTTTTTACAATTAATAAAAAAATATTTGATGAAAAATACATGGGCTTCTTAGTAACAGCCTATATCGAGAAATCCATGGAAATCTAACATGTCTACTTCACTGAAATACGTGTAATGTTTTTTTAATTGATTATTTGCTGCATAAATTTTGCTTATGCGTTTTATAAAATGCATATGCATTAAATTTCATAAAAAGCGAATATGCATTAAATTTTTACGAGCATACACTGCATGATATGAAGTACATATTGTCACAACCCTAGTGATGACCACCTTACTACCGGAACTGAACACATCAGTTTTTCTTTCAGTACTTTGGATAGAAAAGACACTCATTCTGTAAACCGAAGCAGCTTAATGGAATTTCAAAAATCGATTAAAATGTAAGAAAACAATTGCTGAAAATCTCAATTCTCTCAATATAAATTTCTCATCAAACATTTCAAATAAATACTCATTATTGCTAATGTAAATCAACTCTCCGTGCTTACCTAATTTGACATCACAGATTCGAGTATTAAATTTCAGAGAGAGAATGTAGTGTAGCTACTCCATTTTCTATTGTGGTTTTAATAAAGTATATTTGAATCTGTATAATTAAATGATTTATTTTGTTTATCTAAATAATGAATATCAAAGAAAAAAGTTCAATAAAATTTGGGAAAATGCCATCTAGTGATAAATGGATCAATTTGTGCACAAGTCTTTCTCGCCATCTTGTTGTATTCATATAAATATTATTCATATAACGTTTAAATACATGTATATATTATACATGTATATATATATATAAGGATGAAGCATCGCACAAACATACCTCAAAAGAAATGATATCAGGTACTATCGAATTCATTGCGCTGGTAATAGAAATGATGTACATTTAAAGGTCCTCTCCAGGCTCCAGGGAAAAAATGAGTTTATTACATAATATTATAAAACTAAGGTCTACGCGATCATAATTCCGCAAACCGCATATAATTCTGTTCAGTATTTAGTTTATTATTTGCTTCTAAAGTTTTAATACTCTGTGTGCAACAAATTATTGTACAAATCACTAATCTGACGCTGCAAAAGAATATTGTACACTCTTTGATTTTGATTACAAATTTGAATTTTATAAACAAACAATGAGTTATAGGCCTTTGTTTAAGATTTTAATTGCTTCCTAAGGTATATAAAAATGTCTATCATAAGCTTATTCGATTTTATACCTTACATGAATATCAAATGAATTTTTTTTACACACTACCTAGTTGACAATCAAAACAAATGGTGTACATTCTTTTTTTTTTTTTCGACTGAAAATTAATTCAGAAGTAAAATAAGTTTTGTAGAGTTTTGATCATAAAAATCTTTAAAAGCATATAAAATAAGAAATTTGCTATCAAATTCGATGCAGTTTGCAGCAAAATGATATGAAACATTTGTCTCGTTGATTAAAGCAATACAAAAAATTGCTTGGAGGAAACCTTTAAAATACATAAATTTATCATATATAAACGACTGCAAGTCTCTGCATTATTTGAAGGTTTACGTGTCTAATTTACTTCCACGGTTATTATCAAAAATCTTCACTCTAGTCTGCATCGTTTATTATCAAATCCTAAATAGTTTAATACATATCGAAACTGTATCATTAATTATGGATCTATTTATAATAAAGAACTCCGTTCAACAATATGTACTTAAAGTTCCATATCGCTTATGATCGAATCCTAAATCTACCAAAATGTATCAAAACAACATCAGAAATTACTTCGAATCGAATGCTCTATTCCCTTTAAAATATCTAAGTGTCTAAATCGTTAATTAACAACCCGATTTCTACCGATGCGTTCTAACAACTAATAATGCAGTGAGCCTGTCTCCTCAGATGCAATGGTTTTTATACTGGAAATGTAGCCATTGTGAAAGAATAATCTCGTGAAATAATCGAGATTGATTAACGAGTATTTAAAAAAAGGAACTGAAATAGCCATTTACTAATAGATTTAAATGTGTGATATATTTGACATAAATACACTGTGAGGTAAGATGTGGTAAGTATCTTTGTTTTCATTTCTGCAGTTTAAGGTACAGTGGCTAGTTTTGTGATTTTTAAGAAAGTGCGTAGTTTCCCCGAAAAAATGGTTTATCAATTAAAATTAATAAATGACAAAAAATGGTAACAATAAGACAAAATGAAGGAAGCGGAAAGTTATACTTATTAAGTTTTCAGAAAAAAATTATCTGTAACTTTTCAAAATAGTTTCATTTTAATTTCTTTACTGTGCAAAATTGAAGACTCCATAAAAGCTATCTTGAAAAGAGAGGTGGAAGACTGAGATCGAACTGTAGATACGTTCTCTAGGTTCTAAACTCCAGCAATCAAATTAAAGTGCTGTGATGAACTTTGGTTTGACGTTGGTATGGAGTTCGCATAGCTCCATACTACCAAACCAACGCTCGCTGCCTCTTTCTACCGTTGAACCAACTCTATAGCAAGTTAGCAACGACGGCTTCAGTGGTGCACCGCTATGTCACCGCCTGTATTTTATATTTTGATACATAATTTCGACACACAAACTCGTAAAACAAATAACAACGCTCAGCCAAAGCTAGTGCGACGTTTAATGACCGCCCGGGCAAAGCTGGCGAAGCACCCTTCAGGATTTCTGCATTGGCCTAGCGGAATAAAGCGTCCACGAACTTGCGTCTAGCGGTGCTAAACTTTGGCTGGGCGGTGTTATAGAGGTAGTGTACTTTGTAGAAAGGAAAACTAGCGCTCCTCAACGCTTGCAACATTTTGAAAAACTCAAATCTTTCGGAGCGGTGATGGAAAATTAGCGGTGGCCGAGCGTATATGACGTTGCTTTAACGGTGGACCAACTTCTGATAACGGTAACGAGCGGTGATGAATGTTTTTCACCGCTCAAGGACGCTCCAACACAGTTTGTATTGGTTTAGATTTGCAATACTTTAGAATCAGTTAAGCAATTTCAGTTTCTAAGTTTATATATTATTCATAGAAAATAAGTTTTTACCCTTCATCGATGATTAAATTTTTGAAGGTGATAAATGAATATTTTCCCTCAGGGGATCAATCCTGAATTGACTGTTGTGAGTGTTAGAGAAAGAGGTGGCGTCTTTCGGCTCTGAACTGTTGTAATATGGATTATCTTCTTTTATATTTACCATGCTTATCATTTTTTTAACACTAGTTGCAGTTTTAGAGAAGAGCGCTAAAGTCATGCTCTTCAACTGAGAAGTTTTAGATTTTTTTGGTAAGTAGAATTAATTTTCCATAACCTTTTCAATTTCATCTTCCGTCTGTGAATGCAGATACTGGTGCTTGCGTCTTTTTCCTACATATTTCTTGGTAAATGACTGCATATTCACGGAGTAGCTTTTCTGCATCTCTGAGCATTTGTACCGACAGGTGGTTGGTGACATTGTTCAATGTTCACTGAGCCATTTTCTTTTCTGAGGGTTTCTTCGAGTACTTTTGGATAAGGATATGGAAATGTCATTACATGTCCTCTCTTAATTTATAGACGAGGATGATTTCCAGTTTCGAGAATAATTATGATATATTAGTGTGATTTCAATAGAACACCCACATATAGATGTTTCAATATTACAAACCAAAATGTCCCAAACTTTCCTATTGCTATAGTTCAGGTAAATAATTATTAAGATTATTCATTTGATTTTGAAATTCTTATACTTATATGATATTAAATGACCTAAACACAATAGTGAAAATACTCTAATTATTACTGGAGAATGCAAATCAATGATTATAATTAATTTTAATAGAAATGTAAAGATATTTGTAAAACAGAAAGATTTAATGCCACCAATCTTCTATATTCAAAGATAATTCACTAATTGGTATTTTGATAGTAATTAGTTGGTATCTTTTCTCAATACTACAAGAAGGCGGACCTTATCCTATGCAAATCTCAAAATTTGACTGAAAACTTCACGGTTTTTGCATCTAAAATTCAAAGTAACCTCGTTTATTCTTTCCCTGATAATACCAATTGTGGAGTTTTCGAGAAGTTTTCTATCCCTAACAAAAAACTTTTGGGTGAACACCAGTGTCTTCATTTTTTTGTTGGAAAAATTGCAAGTGGCGTACGCAGAAACCAAACAATCCACACGACCAGCAGTTCGTCCTCAACCAAAAATATTCTTTCACTTTCTGTTTGAATAACTGACGCCAACACCTGCATTGAAAGTAAAAAATATGAGTAAATTGTGGATTATGCTTTGTAACATTTTTTGTCATGATTTTCTTTTAGGAACATATTAGGATATTTAGAATGTTTAAATATACAAATTATCTGATTCAATTGGAGACATATTGTTGACCTTGAGTCTTCCTTCATCTGGAACATCCTCTTTTTCATCCAAATCATAAAACACATTGAAACGAGAATGATACTATTCATCAAATCAATATAATGCGATTTCTTGAGTTTATTAAAAATCTTAATCTAGTTATGCACATTAATATACTGCAAGGATTGTTTTCATATTTAATGAAGTATTCACCACTCATTTTTTTCAATCAAAGCTCTTAAACTAAAAATCTGCAGGAATAATACTTACACACATTTAATATTGAAAGCCTGTGTTTTTGTTTCAAAGAATACAGTTTTTACATGCATCACATATAGCCCAGGTATAGAAAAATTGTGTTACCTATTTAAGTGAAAAGTTTCACGTGGGAGAAACATTTCTCTTCAATATCTTAAATGTGGCACCTTGAGTTTACCAAGCTGTGTTTCCAATTTTTTTGTCACTAGGGCCACACATGTAAATTACGGTACTTAAATTTTTAATTGCGAACCTATTAAGAAAGTCTCAAAATCCTTAATTGTTATTTTTTTATATTATTAAACATTTATTGTTATTTTTTACATGTGGTGAATACAAATTTCGCGTTAGAGTGTTTATCGTCAAACTTCAGAGTAGTTTGGTGAATTAAGGGCCCGAAAAATTGATATTAACATCTATAATGAATCATGTAAGTTCCTAATGTCATATGAATGAAGTGGAGTTTCAAAACACACATCGTAACAAAATTTAAACATGAACCGACGTGAATCTGAGTGGCTGGATGCCATACTTCATAGAGTATTTATAGTAGCGACAATCGAGGTGTTTTACATGCATAACGTCATCACTGCAACAATTTAAATAAAGTTCAAGTTAATTAAAACATTTAAATTATTTATTGATTGGAATTATTTAAATATAAATAAATTTATTCATACAATCAAATTTACTAACTTCTAATCTTCTTGTTAAATGTGTTGCCTTGATGACGTCACGTATACTGTTGTTGAGTTTTAGTTACCGCCTGTTCATGATCGTTGAAGAATTCGTAACACTTCGTTCGCCGTGCAGTATAAATTTCCTTTGTGGTGTATTTTTACACATCTTTGTGAATTGATAAAGGTTAAAAAACAATTAATTTTAATTTAAGATATAGTACTGCTGTAAAATAACAAAATTGATCACAATTAATTTTAAATCTGAACAAATTTAAATTATTTCATCCATTTTTCATTTAAATTCGGTCAAATATCTTTCACTCAAATTGAAATGTCCATGGAACTAAAGTGACTAAACACTTAAGGCTAATTAAATGAACATTAATCAAAATAGTTTATTATTTTCAAATATATTTGGCATTCATTATTACGATAATAATGGATGTAGCTATAGAAATATAAGAAGAGTGTGTGGCAACTTAATCTGCAGGTACCATGTACTATTTAAATACCTATTTCTATCACAAGACAATTACCTTTTAATAAGTCGGTTGAATTAGTTATCTCTAGAAACACACATTTATTTGGTATAACTATTACAAAACATTTGAACTAAATACTAAATTATGTATAAATAGGTAAACATATTACACAATTATATTGGATCATTACTCATAACTGAGTCAATTTAGTAATTTGACTCACATTAAGGCAATGTGACTCTCAGTTGGATCATATGACTCAAAGGTAGAGACATTCAAGAATAAGACTCCACAATTGGAGTTTTTCTATCCTTAGTCAGACTGACTCGCAGTTTTCTTTCAGTGTACCGTTATATTTTGGCCACTACTACATTTCAAGGCTTATATAATCTGAATTACTCGGGAAACAAGTTCGTTCTAACTCACAATAGAATCTATAGGTATTCAACTACTTATAACTACTAACTAAATTTGTTAAAACCTTATGGTTCTCTCTTAATATCGATTTTAATGAGATATATTCGTGAGTACGAACTTACCCGGAAGTGCGGGTGAGTTCGTACAAGCAGAGATCACTCCGTACAGTACTAAAAAAAGAGGAAAAAAAGTGGGAAAATTCAGTAAGAATTTCGTATATCGTATGGAAAATATTACGGAAGCTTTGAATTCTGTATCCTTACAATTGACTAAAACCCCTTTGAGATAACAACAAATCACAAAATGCTTCATCACCGATGAAGCATTCGTCAATTACCATCAATTTCCATCGTAGGCCCATGCTTTGTCACTGGTGAATTTGAGTATTTCTTTGTTAAAATTTGTTTCTCTTTCAGTAACTATTTTTCTAGGGTATCAGTTGTTATCATTGACCTTCTTGTTTATCTACCTCTGATGTTGCTCTTTCTAGGAGGAGCCTTTGCAAATGGCCGATTGTTTTCAAAAGATGTTCCTAAAACTGAAACATTTAATCTAGAGTGGTCTGGTTGTGGCTCGATGGATGGTGCAATAGGAGAAGCCTCAGTTCCGGTAGAAGTAAGAGAAGTCTCGGTGGATGGTAAAGTAGGAGCAGGCTCTGTGGCGGGTGAAGTAGGAGCAGACTCGGTAAATTATGAAGTAAAAGCAGGCTCGTTGGATGGTGAACTAAGATCAGGCTCGATTGATGGTGAAGTAGGAGAAGGATCGGTGGATGGTGAAGCAGGAGCAGACTCGGTGGCGGGTGAAGTAGGAGCAGACTCGGTAGATGGTGAAGTAAAAGCAGGCTCGGTGGATGGTGAACTAAGATCAGGCTCGATTGATGGTGAAGTAGGAGAAGGATCAGTGGATGGTGAAGCAGGAGCAGACTCGGTGGCGGGTGAAGTAGGAGCAGACTCGGTAGATGGTGAAGTAAAAGCAGGCTCGATGGATGGTGAACTAAGATCAGGCTCGATTGATGGTGTAGTAGGAGAAGGATCGGTCGATGGTGAAGCAGGAGCAGGCTCGGTGGATGGTGAAGTAGGAGCAGGCTCGGTGGGTGGTGAACTAAGATCAGGACCGATTGATGGTGAAGTAGGAGAAGGATCGGTGGAGGGTGAAGCAGGAGCAGGCTCGGTGGATGGTGAAGCATGAGAATGCTCGGTGGATGGTGAAGCAAGAGCAGGCTCGGTGGATGATGAAGCAGCAGTAGGCTCGGTGGATGGTGCATTTTCTACTTGGTTGCGCTTATAATGATTTGTACTATTCTCAGCATATTCTGGAAAAGCGCCTTCCTTTACTATTTCGCTGGTAAAAGCTTTCTTTTCTAATTTATGCTTATCAAATTCCGAACCATTTCTGGATCTCTTTGTGGTATCTTGCAGCGTCATCGGAGGAACTTTATACAATTTACCAGCTTTACGTACTGCTGTTCCATTTTCCCAGACGTCATATGCCTGTTCAACATCACAGGGAGAATACTGTTCCATTCTTTTACGTGTATATACTCGAGGCATATATGAAAAAGAAATATAGAGGTGAATTCGTACATAATGGGGAGAAACCGTACAGAGGAGGATTTGCCCGTACATATTTGTACGATGACACCCCACACCACAATTTTATTTTTAAAATGGAATACATCAGATACTAAAGAGTTTTAACTAAATGTTAATGTTTACATACGTAGAGAATATCGCAGTGAGTACTAGTATTCCATATACAGTTGCTAGATAGTAAATTGTAATTGTTATGGCTTAGCTCAAGTAGTGAGAGAATAACATTTTAGTTCTAAAAATATATGACCTCTCATCGAAGGAGCATACCACAAACTCACGCGGCTGCAACTTGTTTCAAACTAATTGCTATTATAATGTATAGGATCACTCAAGTTTCAACGTGTTGGAACATAACAGGTGTTGAGTTATGGCCCTGAACGGATTCACCCGTTGTACGAACTCACCCGGTAGTATAAAACATGAGTGGTAATGTGCATTAAATTGAACCATCGATCAAGAAGTATAATGTTGTTTGTAACGACTCAAATAAGAGTTCTTAATGAATAGATATTATTACTTTGAAAATACCCATAATTTCACCATGACATTGTTAAAGTATGGACTATGGAGGGAATGTGTAGATATAAGACTTCAACTTTGGTCCAATTTGTTGTATAGACTCTTGTACTTCTTCTTGGACTGCCCAGTTGTGTAGCATCACAAGCATTCAGACTGTCAAGTTAATTCTTAAATGGAACCAAGAATGTTCATCCAAAGTCCACTCTATTGGCTAACATCAATAATTTGGCTTCAAACAACCGACTGTTTGTCAGATGAAGAACCGTCGAGGCCATTGGATGTAAATCTAATATATATTTCAAAATATTAGTACACAAATTAATTTTATTTGAGTAATATTCAATGAAAAGTTCAATTCCAAACGCCGATGTTGTGTCAGAGAGTCTTAGTTCACATTTGTTTGGAGGGATGAAGTTTAAATTTTATTTCAGGTTCCATGTTACTTTCGGAATGCATGAAATTCTTACTAAGATATTGCTTCTAAACTGCTTGTCCGAATTGGTGTGCTCAAATATCCATCATTCGTCAATGTCAAACACCAGCACATGAAGTCTGTCAATAACACGCAGAAAAATACCATAACACACTGCAGCAATTCATTTACTGGCTATTTTGTTGCTAGAATTGACTGGCAGTAAAATGTTCGTTAGGAAATGAGTTTCGAGTGTATGGAGTATATTTCTCCGAGTGGCATTTGACGTGAATGAGAATGAATGAATAGTATATGACGAATTGCTGCAAAAGATTATGCGGAGTACCTTTCAATTTACGATATTTTATCTTTGGGTGAACCTACTCTAAGTTTACTAATTCAGACTGAAAAGTTAAATGGAACGTCTAGTCTTTTATTCCTATATAGCAGTGGGTTTTTTCAGTTTCATTAATTTAATTCACATGGATAAAATTGTTGTGAACATATAAATGAATATTGCAAATAATTAATTCAAGTTGAATAACCTATGTGTTATCATGTCTGATATTAAATCAGTATGTACTTCTAATAATTGGAGATGACTGAATACACTCACATACTTCCTTAATCGCCATTTTGTTTGAGGAAGGAACAATTGATTTCATTCCAATATTTCCAATTGACTGGACAATAAAATCACTACTTTCCCCGCCAAACACTCTTGCAAAGCACCTTTACATTGCAACTCCCAGGCACCTCATTCATTGCACTGCAATTACCACCTTAGGATAAATACACTGCAATGTCTTCTCGAAAAGAATGTAACTATAATATAATCTTTATATTAGAGAGTTGAGTCGACAGTGACTAATGCAATTGCCTCACTTTGTCCTTTAATGCTCTCAATTCTTCCTCAGGGACAAATTTCACGCTTCCTATTCTTACAAAATAAATGAAATGTTTTGCAAATATTTCTGCAGAGTATCTATTACTTCAAGAGGATTATTCACAGAGAGCAATGGCTTATTCAAACATTGCTGATGAATATATGTACAGTACTTTCAAACCTCACTTAAACGCAGAGAAAGTCTGATTTGAGTGATTTAATAACATATACAAATTAATTAACTTATATCATTTCCTTTGATTTGGTATTGCAAATTTAATTGCAAAACCTTTTTTTTTCAGTATACACCGAGAGATGTATTCGCTACACAATAATCAATGAATTATTCTGATAAATAAGAACACTATTGTTATTTAGTCACAAGTTCTAAATGTAACATATCTGAGGTAGCACTTACCTAAATCTAAATAATTATTGTCGATTAGAAGCGTGGCCAACATCAAAGAAACTAGAGCTTGTCTTGCCATTTGAAGATGGAGGTTGAAGTAGCCAAGTGGTTCGTTCACCTCCTTTGATCTTCATATGTATTAAGTGTTATTTAATGATAACAAGTGTCTATTTATATCACAATGACTATACCATATGTATTAAGTGTTATTTAATGATAACAAGTGTCTATTTATATCACAATGACTATACCATATGTATTAAGTGTTATTTAATGATAACAAGTGTCTATTTATATCACAATGACTATAGCATATGTATTAAGTGTTATATAATGATAACAAGTGTCTCTTTATATCACAATGACTATAGCATATGTATTTAGTGTTATTTAATGATAACAAGTGTCTATTTATATCACAATGACTATAGCATATGTATTTAGTATTATTTAATGATAACAAGTGTCTATTTATATCACAATGACTATAGCATATGTATTTAGTATTATTTAATGATAACAAGTGTCTATTTATATCACAATGACTATAGCATATGTATTATGTATGTATTATAGATTATTCCCCTCAAAATTATTTTTAATAAAAGTATCATTATACATCCTTTGAACGGGAAACGGACTATTCCCCGCCTGAATTATTCCCCGCCGGACTATTAGTCGCCGGACTTTTTCCCGCCAATTATATAAAGTCTAATTAATATTCACAAGAGTGTTATAGTCTTTTTACAATATGATTACCACCTCGCACAAAATGTTTATTGTATGCTATATGTTTGTAAATGTATTTGAATATTTATACAATCTCTATGGCCGGATGCTGGAATGTTGTAGCATCGAATCATTAATTAAATTATTCTATTTCAATCAACTCCTTGAAATCTTTTTGTATTAGTTACTCCTTCGATAATTACTTTTCATTGGCGAAATTAAGAGAAGATGTAAAACATTATTTCTCAATAGTCTTCAATGCTGACTGCTTGAAAAGTCCTGATTTAAGGATTTTTACGCTCTACACACAGAGAAAGGATTAGTTGAATCAAATCAAATTTGATTTGTTTTGACTCTTATAAAAGGGGTTATTTTTGCGCCTACCTACGTGATGAGTTGCAGGTACTACTTAAAAGTAGTTAAATTGACGTTGGTTAAAACAAAACAGTCGTTTTGACTCACTCCTAAACTTAAAAAAAGTTGCGCCAACTCGCATAGTAAGTTAACTTAGGCCGGCCCTACACGTAACTGTTTATCTGAGCTATTTGTCTGCACAGGTAAATCGCTCAGATAAACAGTTACGTGTTTATCCTAATACACCAGATACATTGAATTAACAGTCTTTGTGAGTTACTTCAATACACTCTGTCATAGAATTGTTTCAACATACTTTAAAATTATCAAAAAAGTAACTTTTAACTCTCATAGTAAGTTGATTCAATCCATAAAATGAATTGAATTAACTATGTTTGATGACACACCACGTCATAGTTGTTTTAATACACATGAAAACATGAATATAGTCAAACCAACTCACGTAATAAATTGATTCAAAGCATAAATTGATGACCCATAAGATATGAGTAAACTTTTTTCTCTTTGTAACTTATGCATTTTCATAATAATGGTGAAACCATTGCAAGTTCTTAAGGTATAGATAGATATATCCAATAAGCATGCATATTACAATAATACACTATTATGAAAAGAGGCAACTATTAAGTGTAAAAAAATGTATAGCTGGATTATTAATTCTATAGTAGGTATATTTACTGTCAAATTAATAAAGTAAAGTGAATTTGTCAACATTCAGGTAACGAAAAAAATTGAACAATTCGTAAATGGATCGGTATCTTTCAAAATAGCTGGCAATGAAAAAAAAATCACGATACGTATAATTATAGAGCTGAGATAAACTGAATTAATCGTTGCTGCTTAGAGTAGCTTGCGACATTTGGCAATACTTAACTATTGCCATAATTTTTTACTTTATATCATCCCTGAATTTATTGTGAATTTACAAAAGCACAGCCTTCATGTCAAAACGACAAATATGGACACATTCATGAATCAAAGTTAAAAATAAGACTGTATTAATGTTAAGTCTGTGTCTTCTATTGATAAATTGTTTGTTTTATCAAAATTTTATATTAATAACCCAAAATACGACTATTTTATTCGACGGGGAAAAGTATGGCGGGCAAAAGTCCGGAGGGGATTTGTCCTGACGGGGAATGATCCGGCGAGGAAAAGTCCTAGTGCCCCTTTGAAGATGATGTACCTTAACTTTTACACTATTCGAGGTAATCGAAAAGGACAAGTTTCATTGTTAGATTCTTTGAAACTTTTCCATATAGCATTCATCATATATTGTCTTTGTGCATTACATACATATACGTGAACATTTTAATTTCTTTCTATCCGAGCAGTATAAAAAGATAAAAATGTGACATTTTATAATAAACTATTAACCTTTACAGCTATTCATTAATTCACACCTCATAAAGGATGCAAATAAACCCCGTAAACATTAACTGAAGAAACAAAATATAAAAGTGTAAATGAATATCATGACATTTTTTAGCCTTCAATGTTCCTTATAAAATTGGTGTGTTTCCTTTTTTAATTTGAAGTCCTTAATGCAGTTTTTGGTACAGTAAATGGAAGTAAATAGTGCGATCATTTACATCTGTTGATGGTAAACTGTAATTGTCTTAGTAATCACATTTCTTTTTATTTGTTTTTATTTTGCTTACCTTTTCCTATCTATATCATTTACAGATAGGCATATTGTTTCATTTTCGTTTTACAGAATAGTATATAGATCATTAATCTTCAACTTATTCAGTAATATAATTCAGAAAATATTGATTCATTTGATTTAAATGTGTAATTATTGTAGATTATGGTATACTGAGTGTTCTGAAATATTAATTCACATTATATGAGTGATAATATACTCTTGTTACCTGTCTCTGAACACATTCTTGAACAATTTTCAAGATATAAATTTTACATATACTAAAATTCCAGTAAGTGTTTTGTTTAAATGAAGGGAATCTGTTATTTAATTGCTAAATTTTTATGCTTGTGAATAATCTCGAGAATTGAGAAACCACATATTATTTAAATAAATATCTTTAAACAGTGTATCTTATAATAGGAAACTGTGAAAATAATGCACTTATAATTACTAACATTATCAGTTATCACACCAAGTGCTGTCACCACTTTAAAATATCTATTAAAAACATAAGTTCCGAGAAAAATACTTTATGAAAGAGCATACCGTATGATGTCATTACTTCTTAAGAGTGTACAATTACTCTGATGTACGTGACAACATGAAGCATGCATTTTCTCATTTGAGAAAAAATTTGAATGTTTTTCATTTTGTTGCCGTGACTGACAGCTAGAAAATATAAGGGAATATCATGAAATTTGCCGCCGTTGTTAAGCATAAATAATGAGCGACTGGAGAGCTTTAAGTTGAGAGAAAAAATTACATCAAAGAAGTGGAAATAGTTTTTCTTTTTGCATTTTATATAAAAGTGAGAAATGAAAACACTACATATTATTATTAGTAAAGTTAGCTATGAGGTAAAGCTCACATTAATCATATACAAAATATAATACTGAACAACTGTATATAGTGAGGTTACATTTAATGTATATTAACTACTTCAACATCCTATTGCTTGGACATTAATTAAACGATTTTGATAAAAAAAAAACTTACTAAATAAAAATCGTAATAGTTCAATGAATACAAATATTTTGATGTATTCAATGTTCAATGCGACTGAAATTAACTCTTGAATAATTATTTATTATTACCACTTCATTTCCATTGCATTCCAATTAATGAAAAAGAACAAAACGAAACGATTTTTATAGTACCCTTTTTTTTAACTGTTGAAAAAGAACAGTGAGAAAAAGAAACTCCAAAAAGGGTCTAAAAAGTGTTACTTTTAATTAACACTTCAGTATAAGCTGTATTTGTGTATTACTATATATAATAGGGGTGGTTTTATGTGGAAAATTTATTTTAGGTTGGGAAACAGATTTAAAATTAGGTTAGGTAGTTACGATATTTGTTTGAAATGATTTACATGCGTTATGATGGAGGTACTCAAACACAACATCAAGATGTGTTGGAAAATACATAATCTTAAAATTTGTTTCTTGTGTTGACAATGATTATCGATGATTTTATGTATTCTGTTTCAATTGGTAATAAATAAAAATATTGTTCTTATTATTTATTTCATTTCCCCGTCAATAATGAGTTAGTGTATAACACATTTCAAATTTGAGGTTCTATAGCAACTCTTTAATCGAGCATTTTCCATCGAACCACCAATGAGTGAAAGGTAAACATTTCAAAGGTACTAACTTATGTTAAAGCTTGTACAAGAAATGCCAGTCACACTCTATAGTAACTTGATGAAATTTGAACTGCATCATCAATAGCAATTATTGTTAACGTTTGGAATATATAAATGTTCGTAGTCTGCAACAATTATTCATATATTCAATTCAGATAGTAAATAGTAGTTTTATCTCATATAACATAGAATATAGATTTTTTCTAGGTATTTACTAACCTTACTAAAAGACATTATATTGATACTCACTTTTAATTAGCTTCTTTAATTTTCACCTTAGGTATCTGTTCAAATAACTCATTTTTCTTCAACTTTGAAAAGTTTTATTGATCAAATAGAAGCAACTCTAGATCCTTATCTTGATGTTAGAGGTTAAATTAGAGGAAAATAAAGCTAAGAAATATCCTCTACCTCTCCCTAGATATAACGTCTTATCTACTCTTATCTTAAGGTATTATCATAAAATTACTATAACCAGGGAAGCCATATTACCATATGCAAGGCTGGTACTCCATAGAAAATGGGACAAAGCTCATAATGACTCAATTCATGTCTACCCTGTAGAAGGTTAACTCCATACTCAGTTTTGGAAAAGTTATTGGCTTCTTTTCTGAATTATTAATATGGTGAACTAAAAAGAGGATTTTAATATCATTTTGCAGAGAATAATAGTTCGAACAAATTAGTATTAAATAATGAAACAATATATTCAAGAATACACAAGAAGACACACATTAAAAATATAAAACATGTTAATTATTCATTCACGTAACCAAGGCCTTAGATTCTAGAAGCTTGAAAAGCTTTAAGGGCATATGCTATGCAAGATATATACATATATATAAATGCAATTGCACTTGTTCAGATAACTTGAGTGATAAGACAAAAAATAAAGAAATGCAATTGAAAAACCTGAAGTCACATCAAATTGCCGATAGAATGAGAGATACAAATGAAACTGTGATATTGTGAAAAAGAAAAACCGAACAAAACATATATAGGACAGTATCCATAATTAATCAGGGTATTGCGATACTATGGGCAACCAGTCTATAACAATGAGTCTACAACAACCAGTCTATAACAACCAGTCTATAACAACCAGTCTATAACAACCAGTCTATAACAACCAGTCTATAACAACCAGTCTATAACAATGAGTCTATAACAATGAGTCTACAATATAAATTATTTCATACTATGCATCAGTCATATGGCAATTATAGTTATGACGTCACATTAATGTTCAATGTATTCCATCTAGCATATCACACATATAAAGTGACTTTAGATTTCGCATATAAAGTGACTTTAGATTTCGCATATAAAGTGACTTTAGATTTCAAATATAAAGTGACTTTAGATTTTGCATATAAAGTGACTTTAGATTTCGCATATAAAGTGACTTTAGATTTCGCATATAAAGTGACTTTAGATTTCACATATAAAGTGACTTTATATTTCACATATAAAGTGACTTTATATTTCACATATAAAGTGACTTTAGATTTCAAATATAAAGTGACTTTAGATTTCGCATATAAAGTGACTTTAGATTTCAAATATAAAGTGACTTTAGATTTCGCATATAAAGTGACTTTAGATTTCACATATAAAGTGACTTTAGATTTCGCATATAAAGTGATTTTAGATTTCGCATGTAAAGTGATTTTAGATTTCGCATATAAAGTGACTTTAGATTTCACATGTAAAGTGACTTTAGATTTCACATATAAAGTGACTTTAGATTTCACTTATAAAGTGACTTTAGATTTCACATATAAAGTGACTTTAGATTTCACATATAAAATGACTTTAGATTTTCAATAGCCTAAAAACCATTGGAGTGAATTTTATTTAACGGAATTCTCCATTCTCCATATATCATTTCATAACTTCAACTATCAAGTTTTGTTCAATTTATTATATTTCAAGATTGTTTCTGCAACATTTGAACTATTTAAGCATGCTATTTTGCACTAATATTAATGAAGCTGTTCAAAATATTCCCCAATCTTTATAAATTTCATCCGAAATTTCTTCGTCTATAACCAAATTTAAGCAGAGACGAGCGAAATGAAGCGGCTTAACTGCCTCCACGGTGAAATATCGAGACTTTTATCGCTAGGCGACCGTAGGCCTTTAGTAATACCAGGGGGACTAATAACACACGGTGATGCATTAGTGCTTTGCTTCTTGCTATATTTCTCATCATATTTCGAGTAACAGTGCCTCTACTATATGCGAAAATCTAATGCTTTGTATTTTCACCTTTTCTGTAGTAAAACTTCTAATATTTTTTATCGTTTCAATTTTAAGTCCAATCATCATTAATTAAGAAGGAACTTATTACCCAATTATTAGCTATGATTAAAGCTATTAAAAGACTTACTTTAAAAAAAAGTTATACCTCAACCGGTTCTAGGACATCTCGCCTCCAGAACAATTCACAACGTGATTTGTTTTTCCGTCATATTCTTCATTTATATATAAAGAATTATAAATATAAACAAGAATATATTTCTATTATTCGCTCAAGACTGACGCCAAATGCACAGTAGTTGGCAATTTCAATATTTTCAATTTCTTTGAATCTTTTGTTGTCATATTTTCTTTGAGAATATTTTAAGACGCAAAAATACCAGAATTATTAGTTTCAAATTAGTAGGCCTGGGCTTAATTAACGTCTGCTTCGGAGCCAAAGGTCTGTATGATCGGGGATCACTGAGGGGGTGTGTTTATTGCCGTACGGGCATTTCTTTATGTTATTCATATTCATTATTTCCCGCAGTTAAGTTCTTTCTTTCACATGGTAGTAGCGTGGTTAATAATTATGGCCGAGCGGGCATATATTTACGGGGGTTACGATTCTTCCTAGAAAGAATAATCAATATGTTTAATTCATTGTTTACGTTACTTGTCAATAATCATTAATTCCATCACTTCATTGAATAACATCAAATCAAATATCGTACCAAAATAACAAGGTAAAATAAAAACACAAACATAGTTTAAATTAGGTGTACTCTAATAAAGTAATAGATCAGACAAAAGGTTCGAGAAATAATAAATCCTATACTTAAACATCGTAATTTTAATTCAATTAATCAAATATCTACCTACACTCAGAGAAATAAGTGCATCCAGTTGATGCACTTGGGTGCATCAACCCTATGTCTCCAAAGAGAAACACTTTAGTGCATTAAGATCACCTTTCGATGCACTATAGTGCATCCAGTTGATGCACTTAACTAAAAATCGAAAAAAAAGTCTACGGAGTTTACTATTAAAATTTAATATATATTGCAATGAGCAGGAAAGGAAAATGAAATGGTGGAAATTAGATAAACCACATGTAATAGAAATGATAACATTATACAAATATTTCCATAAGCAAAACAGATATAATAAAAAGATATTTTCTTATAGATAATGAATAAACCATAATGATTAGTGATTAACACTTAAATAAATAAATTATACCCTTATATTATGAAAAAGTGAAATAAGAAACAAGGTACACAATTAATAAAGCTCATATCATTATCAGGAATATGCAAACAGTAGCTACAGGTTATTATCACAGAGGAATAATAACTATATATAATATGGCATGGAGTAAATAAAGCCTAAATATTATTATAATCTATATAAAAGTACTGGTGATTATCACAATGAAATAGTATAAAAATGGGACAAAGTGCATAAAGCCTACAATTAAATCTATTCAAAAGTACTACCCATCATCAGTGTTTATCAAGACTATTATTTTGTCATCTGTGATTGCACTCACAGATAGAAGAGGGAAATGAAGAGGTGATAGTAAATGAAGCCTACGAATCTACATAACAGAAAATCTAAAAGGAAAATGAAGAGGTGATAGTAAATGAAGCCTGCGAGTCTACCTAACACAAAATATAATAAATAAGATTTTGTGTTAGGTGGACTTTTAAGCTTCATTTACTATCACCTCTTCATTTTCATCTAAGAGAAAAATGAAGAGGTGATAGTAAATGAAGCTTAAAAGTCCACCTAACAAAAATCTTATACCTGCAAATATTTTTACAAAAGTGAAAATAAGTTCAAAGTAGTCGCAAAACTACTTCATAACCAAAGAATGATTGGTTATAGTTTCTTCTATAATCACTAATCTCTAAGGCTTTCTATCCATAGTAAATTAAATATCTGTATGAGATATTACCTTGTTCTAATATATTCAATTGTTGAATTAGATTACTGCTGACAAGGGACACTTTACTCTTATCCTTGATACCTAGCACTTCTCTCTGTAAAAACCGGAGAGTCCTACAGCATGATGATGGGTAGCAGCAGTCAAATACATAGTATAAGAAGCAAGCCAAACAGATAGTCCAGTGATTATGCCGTCAAACTTGCATAGCTCTATTCCTTCAGCATACAAAGTGCCTCTAGCGTTAGGATCACTAACATCTCCATCGAACAACAGCATAGGAGAAGCAGTCTGAATTTTTTTTAATTTAACAAAATTGTTTCTCTTCATTGTCCTATAAAGCATATATCTGCCAAATAAATATTATAAAATATTTAATATTTCTAAAGGATTGAACTGAAAAAATTAATCATTGAAAGCTATTATTTTCTAGTTGCTGAGTGTTTGAATATAATTTGTAAATATAAATTATAGGGATGGGACAATACGAAAAATTTAGCCGATACCGATACTTTAATAAAAATGCTGATTCATGACGATACCGATACTTGCAGTTATTTAAAATTTATATTTATAAAACTCATTGATACTTGATGAGTTATTAAGTATTAATTATTCTTGTGAGTTTAATGAAGTTCTAACTCAAAACTAACACAGTAATGCTCTTTCAATGTAGTATAACAAAGTGATTTATATATTTCATACTAATTAAAATAATACTGTATCGTATGACACATGAGCAGTCATCTGCAAACATTTGAAATTTGAAATAACAAGTGCTACCCGGCAAATCATTTATATACAAGAGAAAAAGTAGAGGGCCCAAGTTACTTCCTTGTGGTACAGAATAACTAATAGAGTATATTTCAGAATTTACGCCATTTACATTTACAAACTGTGTTCTACCAGATAAGTAAGATCTGAACCACCCATGGGGTTCCCCTCTCACACCATAATGTGTCAATTTGCCAAGTAGCACATTGTGATCTACTGTATCAAAAGCTTTCTGAATGTCTAGATACATGGAAAAGACTAAATTATCGTTTTCAAGTTCATCATAAATGTACTCAGTATGGCGAAGAATGGCCTGAGTAGTACTCTTTTTATTCCTGAATCCGAACTGATTAGCATTAAGTACATTATGGGATTCCAGAAATGAATACAATTGCTTAACTGCATGCTTCTCTAAAATTTTCGAAAATATATTTAAAATTGATATTGGTCTATAATTCTTTATTTCTTGTACCTTGCCACCCTTAAAAACTGGCACCACTCTGGCCAACTTCAATCCACTAAGAAAAGTTGATGTTGATATTGATAGGTTTATTAGATAGCATAGTACTGGTGCAACAACAGCAGATACATACTTAAGGACAGCAGCGGGAAGTGAGTCTACATTACATTTCTTATTCTTTAAAGAGTCTATATAATTTATTACATCATTAGTAATTGCAGGAGAAAAGAAAAAAGAGTCCAACTGATTCTCAGAAAAAAAAATTCATGTTGACCAGGAAGATCAGTGAAAGAGCCTGCAATATTTGAACCTATGGTTGAAAAGTAACTATTCATCGCATTGGCAATTTGTGAGTTCGCCGTCACCAACAATAAGCCTATTAATATTTCCGCGCTTTTTTTCTAATTTAGGATGTATAATATCATTCAAAAGTGACCAGGTGCGCTTTATATCTCCTTCAACCTCATCAAATTTCCTATGAAAGTAAAATTTTTTGCTTTCCCTAATCAACTTTGTTACTCTATTCCTTATAGAGTTATACGCTGCTCTACCTACTCTGCCTGCATGGTACAACTTTAAACAATTCTCTCTTCTTCTTATTTCATATTTAACATTCACATCTATCCAGGGTTTAGTAAATCTTTTATAAGAGACCGCTTTCGATATTATAGGACAAAAAATATTATAGTAGTTCATTATTGTATTCTCGAATTTCAAGAAAGCTTCAATCACATCATTGGTGTGTGTTATGTATTTCAGAGAAATCATGATCAGCTAAAGCAGCATATAATGATGTTAATGTATCTTCATTAATTGTCCTAAATTTAATCATTAAACCACGCGAATAATTATCAACCAAATCAGGCATGAATATGTTTTTATATACAACAAATATCGGGAAATGATCAGACAGTGCTGACAACATAAGACCAGATATATATGACACAGGATTTCTACAGAAAATATTATCAATTAATGTACTAGAGACTGTTAGCTGATCAATACGTGATGGTCTGGTTATAAGCGGAATATAAGAATTAGATGATAGCAAGTTTATAAAATTCCTACAATCGACATCACTAATATACGTAATCAACCATATTTAAATTGAAATCTCCACATATCAAAACCTCAGAGACAGATACAAGACACAATTGTGCAAGTATGTCCTCCAGTGTTGCCAGAAAGGATGGTATATTTTCATTTGGAGGCCTATATATATTACCAAGAATCAGAGTAGCACCAGCGTACTTACATTCTACGAATATGCATTCAATATGATTATCACAAAAAGATAAATTCGGTAACAATTTAGAATCATATTTCTCATTTACGAATATGCTTACTAGTCCGCCTCTCCTTTCTGACTACACTAAAATGACGATAATTTTGTATTTCAACCAAATCATCAGATGAATGATCCAACCAGGTTTCCGAAATACAAAGTAAATCCAAGGGATATGAAATTTCATCCAATAAGACATTCAAGTCCTCCAATTTTCTAAACAGTGATCTAACATTAAAACTTATTACCATTAGATCTCTCGATCTAACTTTAATATTCATTTTAAATTTGCTACTATCATAATATTGAGATTGATCACCATTATTAAGGTCAGGATATACTTCATTTATATAGTTCAGGTCAACATCATAAAAACATGGAGGTAATAGTGGCTGAATATAATGAGGATACAAGGGAGGAAAAAACACATTGTCCCAACAAATCAAAGAATGATACATTATTGTAATAACAACTCACTGAAGAAAAATCCACAGTAAATCGAAAAAAAGATGTCTGGAAAACTATACTGCGATAATAGAAACATTTCTTGATCAACCAAAAACAAGTCAGTAGGTATAACAAGGTATACTTAAGCTTGCTCGAAGGTTTCACGTGGCCGATCACAATATTCAACAATACCAATGCAATACTGCATCGAAGGTTGAATTGACATGCATAGTGGTTTATGCTTAAAACTGTAGTATCATGGACCACCACGAGTATCATCACTGAACACATTTAGCATTCACTCGAAGTGCATCCTTCTTGAATATGACGGGAATTCAGTAGTCAGACTTCGGCTTTGCTCTTGTCCCCATCGAGTATTTCTTCCTTCTTCTTACCGATACGTTTCTCAAGAAATACCTCCAGCTCTGGCATCGAATTAATATACACTTTCAGATCCTTTCCGGAAGAATGACCTGATCGAAGCCAAACAAAAATACGTCCATTAACTGACCCACAGGTATTCACTTTTTCATGACAGAGCCGCTTAACTCTTTTCAAATTGTAAAGTATTTCAGCTCTAGCTGGCGTTAAGTTTTCATTTATAAAAAAATCCAACCGGTTTCATCTTCTTTGCACTCTAGATTAAGTTATCTCTCAAGTTTCTGGCACGTAGTCGTATCAAAATATTTCTTCTGTCCGGTACCTGAGACCGCGACTCCTTACCAATCCTCGACGCACTAAGGATGTCATCAGGACTGAGTTCGTACTTGAGTCTCTCTTTCAGCAATGAGCCTGCAACATGAATGACATTTTCATGGGGCTTTGCTGATGGTAAATTTTGACAAGACAGAATCAACATATCACTCCGCTCACGACACTCAACATCTTCCAATTGTTGACGAAGTTCCAAGTTATTTTTCTTGAGTAATTGCACCTCAGATTCAATCTCACTAATCTTCTCATCTTTTAATTCAATTTTCCTTTCTAAATCATGAATAGTTTCATCAAATTTTGACGTAATCAGCATGTACAATGCTCGGAGTTCTTCTGACAGCTGGTCAACAGTAATATTATTATTAACAGGTAATATTATGGTTAGTTTCATTCCAATAACCAAATGATTGACATCAATCGGAACCGGTTAACTGGATAACTTATTGCATATACTTATTGACGGTGCGAGTTTACTAGAAGCTTGTAAACTCGCCAGCTCGTAGAGAGTAAGCAAGCCTCGCGGAAACGAGCCTTACGATAATTTTAGGCATGTTTATGGTAATTTCACATACAACTAACATTTTTGCACGAAAACCCAATTTTTTAAATTGCTTAGTTTTCAAGATACTGAGTTATAAAGTTTTAAAGTGACTCTTACATAGATATTCACAAGTATGTACTTACTTTCCTAACAAATGGTTATTAGTGGAAAATTCGACATAACTGATCTTTAGTATCTACTATAATATTGATAAATGTAGAATAGTTATTTAAAGTGTCTGTCCCCAGCTTCAATGCAGACTTGATATCTCATCTGAAAAGACTCCTGCAAGCGAAAAACAAACTAATCTTAGAAATTAATAAGTTTTGTTAATTTTAGATTATGTTTTATGCGAGATTCCCAATCTACAGAGTGAGCATTAAGAATGTCTAGTTTTAAAACGTTTATTATACACAGAACTTATTGATTAGCATGAAAAATTAATTGACCTACCATGTCCTTAAAAGCTACAATCCTATATTTTACAAATAACTTGTTCAATTTAATTGATATACGTAGCACCATTTTGTTGCTACTGTCAATGAAGAAATGCGTCTGCACGCTTATAATTTAATAACATTCTCTAAATGTCTGCAGTGCTATAGTTTTTAGTATAATTATTATAAATTACTCATTTCTATATAATCTTTAAAATGTATAAAGTTTTTCAATGAAGAATTAAGCATGCAACTATGTTTTCCTCCAATGAACTAATTAGGAAAATGTAAAAGGCTTCTAAATCATGAAGCAAATAATGAATTAATCAGTTCTTCACTGTCTCTTCTGAGTTGTGATGTAATTTCACAGTTGTGTACACACGAATCAAAGGAATTTGAGCCTTTGATTGAACATTGCCGACATATGCACACTTCCCTTCCAATTTGAGCCTCTGATAGGATTAATTTGAAAATATTCCGAGACGAAGCAGCTAACAGCTAGCAGACGCTGCGTGAGAGGAGAAAAACTTTGTTCTATTTCTTAGAATAACTATAGTAAATAATTTGCATTTAATTATTTAACGTATAATATATTGCATATATTCCCATGAAGCACGTGAACAGGATGTTAAATAATTTTATCCCTTTTTAAAATGTAATTTGTAATTTATTAACAAATTTCTCCAGATAAAAGAAATAGATGATAGATTCCCACTGAGGGACAGGGCGGGAAGTGCCTTACAGTGGGGCAATTGTTTATTCATTGCGTTTCGTGCAATTGTCATACGGATACTCTTTTCCTGTACATGTCTCTTCTTAGAGCGAGCAAATGATTTGATTTATATAATAAATATCTAATTGAAAAATTGTAATGAAAATCATCCAACAATTTTGTTTATTCTTTAAGCGAATTATTAAATATCGAATTCTTTAGCAAATATTCAGTAAGTTTCCGCAGTCACTAAATGGCACATCTTTACAGTAGCGAGTGTGATGTTAAATAGGGGAGGGGGAAAACAAACGATGAAGCCACTTTCAAACAATAAAGTTAATTCTCTTCAATTGAAATGAAGACAAAAATGGGCCAAATCATGCTTATAATAAATACCTGATGAATGTGAAGAAAATATATAAAATATTCATTATTATGGTAATTCTTGATCTCTTTTTAACTCCTGAAAACTCACTACTCTTTCAGTCTCTTGTTGTATCTTCCAGTTGAGTATTTGTTATTCACTGTTATGGGCCCACAAGGCACACTTCGTTCAAAGTCCTGACCATAAAACATCCCATTGGGAAAACAACCATTATTATTTCAGTTATAGTGACGTCAAACTATATGGAATACTCATTACTCGTATCCACTTTCTCATTTACTGTTAAAAATCTTTTCAGATGAATATATTGTACTGATTATGAGAATTAATTTAAGCCCCATGTGCATGTTTTCATATAAGCTTCACTCGTATCAATGATTCACTTAAACTATTATTAGAAATATAATAATACTCAATTATTACATAATTATTTCATTCAATTATTACACATGACTATAGAGGGGGGACTGATTAAATTTCTGGAAATGTCATTTTTTTTACTTTGTTTCTAAATATTGAAAAGTTTTCTAAAATTTTCTAATTGGTTCTAGTCTCGACTGCACATGCATTTGTAATTATATTCAGAATAATTTCAGTTAAACGTGGCATTTTTTTCTATCTGTTTCTCATTACAAAAAAGTATGTGAATTGAAGTCGAGTCACAACTATTGTTTGTGTTCGTAAAATAAATTTTCTTGAATATGTTAATTCTTTTGTGTCTGTTACAGTCCGAGAACAGTCACATTTGTAAGAGCATATTGTGTTTAATAAATAAAATAAGTTGAATTACTTATACCTTACAGTTTTTAATTTCGATGCGCAACAAATAGAACTATCGAATCTGTTTCCTGTTCACACCATCGCTTTTGATGGATGAGAGTTCTTTGACTGTAATTAGCGATGCTGCAAATATGACCTAATAATTAGGCTGTCATCCATTGTCATTAGCAGTAAATCAAAACAAACTACGACATTGAAACTGTTGATAAGGTTTTAAATAGTTAGAAAGTTAATATTAATTCCTTTTTAACATGAAATTGCAGTATATGCTCTTACAACAATGGTCGGGAGAGATTTGGAGGGAGTCGACTGGTAGATACAACCCATTCAATTTTTTTTATTATAATATTTTTTTTTTTTTTGGATTCTAGGACAAAAACTTCTGTGGTCAAAATCTCTCCATGTAAAAAAGCATTGATACCCCCAGTCTTTAAACCCAGTGCAATAATCCTTCTCAACCCCATCAAAAACCTCGTCAAAAAAAAATCGTGTAAATTGAGTAGAAAAAAAGTTTTCGGTCAAACACTATTTTTCACCACTTTTGCTCGAAGTCGAAATACCGAATTTCAAATAGAATATAAATAACAATTAGTACTACATGACATCATCTTACAGTTAATGACGCTGTTGCGTTGGCAATAATGAAGAAAATCAGCTTAGGAATGAAAACAAAATACCTCAACTGATGAAGAGCGTTCATACATCCTTTCTTCCTGCTGTTCTATAACATGTGTACTTGTGTAGTGAAAAATAAACAGCTTGTGAACCCAACAAAAGGTTTAATTTATTACAATGACCTAGTATCATATAAAATATTAATAAATGATTAATATCAATAACAAACAAACCTAACCCGTAAAGTGGGATGGAATTTACAGGGGTGGAATTTACCTAGGGTGGAATATACTGGTGTGGAATATACCGGGGTGGAATATACAGGTCCCCATATGGCATTACTAATAAAGGGTTGATAGAAATCAATGTTTTTATATAAAACAAATTTATTTTTCATGCAAGTGACACTTGATTGATGCTAGAGGTATATTTTGAAAATATAAACATAACTAATAGTTTATTCATTACTAAAAAAAATATATTTTAAACGCAATAAATGTAATAAATATTAATAATTTCAATCACAAAACACTTTCTGAATGGTATACTATTAACGACTGAATAAAAAATATGCAATGAGCATGGAATATTCACAAAAATGAATAAACACGTTAGTAACACACAATCTAAAAACAAGACAAACGCTCAAATGAAAGAAATGTAATATGCCTTCATAGCTAACTGACTGAATCTGACTGAATAAAGCTTGAACATCTTCAAAATAAGAAATGACAAAGAAAAATCTGAAGATACAAAGATTAACCCTATGACTAACGAAGAGATAGACTAATTAGAAGATCATTTAGTGTAAATAAGGGTTATGATTACGTTGTTTCGTTTCTCTTCTGATACTTTTGTGTAATTTTACATTCTGTTTTAAATAAGTCTTCCGGTAAATTTGTCTTTCGGCAAATTTGTCCCTCGGCGAATTTTCACTTCGGTGAATCCGTTTTCGATCAATCTGGGTTTCGGCAAATTCGTATTCGGAGAATTCGGTTCAGCGAAATAGAGTTTGGCAAATTAGTTTTCTGAAAATTTGGTTTCGGCAAATTCATTTTCGGCCAATCCGCCGGACACCGTCACCTATATAGGCTTCTTCATAGATTTCAGGATCAACTACAAGTTATGGTATGATAAATATCATCTATGAATCTATCTAATTACCTTCTCAGAATGCAGAATGGTTATATTATAGACGGCATTTATGTATTTGTATATCATCTTGTTAGTCGCATAACTGAAAAAGCGTTCAATCAAATTGCCAGAAATTGGGTGAAACGATTGGTCCATGTCCAGTAACATGCTGGTAGAATGTTGGGAGAGACCCGGCCAAAGGTCAAGGTCATGGTCATTTACAACTCCAAAAGTATTGCACCATATTACATGAAACTTAGTGGAACGATTGACTAATATACAGGAACCATATTGTTAGATTTTGGGAGCGATCGGATCAAAGGTCAAAGATCAAGATCAAGTTCATTTATAACTCAATAACTCAAAAAGTAGTCAACAAATTGTCTTCAATTTTATGGGACGATTGGAGAATGTCCAGGAAACATCTGGTAGAATTTTGGGAGCGATTTGGTCAAAGGTCAAGGTCAAAGTCATTTATAACTCAATAACTCAAAAAGCATTGCACCAAATAGCATGATACTTGGTGAGGCGATTGGTCTCTATCCAGTCACCAGTTTATTACATTTTGGTAGCAACCAGATAAGCGGCGGTGAAGGTATGCACTCTACCGAGTGCACGTAATCTAATTATTCTAGTGTAATCTCCGAGCTATGAGACAGTTACTCTTTATATAATAAAAGAGAATATAATAGTCTTTTTTTAATTGGTATACATGATGTCAGGCAAGTATCACGGATACCAAATAAGATAGCGAGTTAAAATAATGAATTATATACTAGTCACAGCAACTAGTGGGTACCGGGAAAAATTTGATTGGTAAGATTTCATTTATTATATATGTTGTAATATACTTTAAAGTGAGTGAAAAACAAAAATGATTAATTTTTGGTTATGGTTTTCTTTACAATTTTCATTTTCTGATTGCAATTATGACATTTCATATAATTGTAAATTGCAAATATGACATTCATATAATTGTAAATTGCAAATATGACATTTCATATAATTGTAAATTGCAAATATGACATTTCATTATTCTTACAATTAAACTTTAGATATTTTTCAAGTTATTAAAATGGACGGCGAAAACTCATCATATAACGTAAGCATTTAACCTAACTATAAATAGTATAGTGCACTTATCTACATTGTAATTCCGGAATATTCTAATAAACATAAATACGAATACCATAGTTAATATTCCTATCTAATTTTATATTTGGGGACATCAACAATATTGCACGTGGTCATACATTTCCCGTTTTTCCGTTACATTTCACATTAATTTGGTAGGTATATAGTGATAAAATTATTTTCTGCCACTCGACGTCATCTAATGGTTCATAACTTATGATTTGACAGCTAAATTAATAATTTTAATTACGAAAATTATATATTATTAAAGTAATCACGTTATGACACGTATAAAATATTGCTTCATTAGTTGATTAATTGAAATAGAACCAATATAGCTGGTATTTTGTATATTTAAATTATTCATTATGATTTAAGAAAAGTTCATTATTGTTTGAGTAAATATGCTTTTAATATCATTTATTTCGGATATTTATTATTATTGAAGACAACTTGAAGATGATTCATGTATTTCAATCTGAATCAGTTTACAATTATTATAATACTGAGATTAGTAGCATTTTTATGAACAGAAGTATATACCACTCCGTACAGGATGTTTTAAGACGTCTTAAAGACACAAGCACACACGACTCTAAAATAGTTTTTCAAATGTATCGCAGTCCCGGAGAACTTCTGGACTGACCCAGCAGATATTGGGTACGTCGGGAGGAGGGTTTTGGGAATGTTATCCAGAAGAAGAATCACACACATACAGCCGACCCAGTTCACATCTCCACCACCTGGTCCCGGCCTAGCCTCTACACTCTCGTCTCGAGGGAGTGGGGTATCCCGCCGGTGGCTCTAGTGATCCTTTAGAGGCGGTTGCGCTGGCTCTTGGTGTAGGAGAACTCCATTACTACATCAGTAGTGGAGTGGGGTCGACATCAACCAATCAATGATAGTAGGTTACTAGATAAGATAGGTATTGATAAACAATAGTAGATAATTAATTAATTTAGTGGGTGTTTTACGTCTGCTTTTAAACCAAAAACCATATCGTTGACGTCAAAAGGAAATTAAATACAAGGGTCTGGAAGAAGCAGTCAGAAAGGAAAGTGGCATCATGTACAAAGTCATCTACCACCGTCGTAGACAATTCTCAAAGATGCAGAAAAGCTACTCCGTAAATGCAATCACTTAATAATGAATGTGACGAAAAGGGACACAAGCATCGGTAGCTGCATTCACGGATTTGAAGAGGGAAATGAAGAGGTGTTGGTGAATGAAGCCTACGAGCCTACCTAACACAAAAATATAAAGCCTCGTAGTTGAAGAGCATAACCCGAGCACTATCATCCAAAACTGCAAGTAGCGTTGAAAATGATAAACATGATACAAATGAAAAAAGACAATCCACAGTCGGGGCCCAAGCAACGCTACCCCCCTTCTCTGCCATTCATCACAGAGAGTTTCAGGATAGAGCCCCTGTGGACTACTAGATAATTAAGTAGCTATTGATTAACACAAGTTGTTATATCACAAGTAGTTAACTAGATGGGTATTGATAAATATTAATAGATAGCTAACTATATATAACATTATACATATTTTTAATCCTTTGAAATATAAAAAAAAGATACAAAAAGATAATTTTGAAAGGCACGCATGTTATCATATTGCATCAAGTTCATTCTAATTTTACTCCTACCATATCCAGTAGGGTCTAGTAAATATCGTCACAGACTGCAAGAAAACAGAAGACAACATATTGCAAGTTCGAGGCCGGAAACACCACTTCATTTCTTTCCATTAAATTTGTTTGTTTATAACAATTTGTTTATAACAATTTGTAACATTAAATTGATTGATGCAACCAAACATACATATACACTTTATGCAATAAACTGAATGAAGTAATAAAAGGAAATTAGAATAGAATGATTTATTTTAATTTCGTATATATGGAGATATACATATATACCTCAATAAAACGAAAGCAGCTTGAGACAGAAGAGGGATCTCCCACGTCAAGGATTTCTATTTGTCCCATGTATGTCCCACGTCTTGCACACGGATTAGGATTCGGTGTGAGCATGCGGTTGTCCTACGCTGTCCCATGTCTCTTCCACGTATATAATTTCTCTATAGAAATGTAAATTACACGTTTTAAGACGTGGGACAAACTGTTTTTGGCTAGCTGGGATGTACTATTTAATTATATTTAACTGAAGAAAGTAGAGGAGTTCTTGGTTATACCATTATTTGTAGGGTCAATAACTCATAAGACGTACAGTTTTAAATTTCCATGCTTTTAGGGAGCGTAATTTTTTTTTTCTTAAAAAATTGAAAGTTATTTTTAAATTAACTTCGGTAAATTCCTAGTTCGCGTCCCTATTTCATTTAAGGGGACCGTCTCCCTCAAATTTGAAGAAAAAATGGAATAATTTTTTTTTGCACAAAATGATGTCTTATAGTATCTCGGATAACTTGTTAAAATATTAGAACTGAAAATGATCTAGAAATGCTTCATAAACAGATGGACAAAATTGTAAATTATACCTGTCATGTCTGTCAAAAGACCTGCCGCTCACGTATTGAGGGTAAATTTGGATCTCACATCAAATCATTTGTTGACTAGATGTATAGAAAGAGGACACAACACCGAAACAAGATTCTAGACACTATTTTGTGGAACCAGAATTATTTCAGTTAGACAATCTCTTTCCTAAAAATTTCAGTAAAATGGCTCTCCTGTGAAGTACATTTTTGCGACTTCAAAAGGCATCAACTCCTACAGTTTTTAAGCTAGAGACACAGGGTTTGTTTCATTCAAATTTCTCAATGTATTAGGAGGTATAATGAGATATATGAAAGAGAATTAATGTTTTTGAAAAATAATTAGAAAAAACAACAATTTTTTTAGACGCAATTGAAAAAAAAAATTGAAAACAATAACTAAATTCTGAACAAGGTGAAACCAACATTATGTAACTAGCTCGAAAATTGTATGAGTTGATGCCTTTTGAAAGTACCATCCCTAATTTTGTTTTTTTCGGCGTTAGGAGTGAAGAGGGCAAAGACGACAAAAAAACCCCTAAATTAAAGATACTCCATTTGAGTAGTTGCATTAACCTTGAAAATTTTAAATTTGTATATTAATTGATAAATTTTGTTTTATTTTAGGGAGATGGTCCCCTTAAGGACGTGAACTAGGAACCTACCTAAATACTCCCTTTCTAGTTCACGTCCCTAAATCAATAAGGGACGTGAACTAGGAAGGGGGTATTTTTATCGGTGACCGGACGTTTCGTTCTTGGACGTTTCGTACCCGGACGTTTCGTACCCGGACGTTTCGTACCCGGACGTTTCGTTACTAGGACGTTTCGTTACTAGGACGTTTCGTTACCAGGACGATTCGTTACCAGGACGATTCGTTACCAGGACGATTCGTTACCAGTTTATTTTATTTTTATGAAATGGAAACGATTTTTTATTAGACAATTTTATTTTAGACTACAATTTTATATCAATCCCATGCATTATAAATTTTTACTACTTTGAAAATAATGTCTACTTTTTAAACATATTTTTTATTCGTTTAGTTATACATTGATTTTAATCAGATGTATTGAAATTAATAATTATTATTTAATTTCTTCGATTAGAAAAGCTGGAAGTGAGAATAGCATGGATACCAATTGATATAGAAGTTAAATAACAATAATTCTATTTTTTTCTGTCCTCATATGATCGAAAATGTGATTCAGTCTGAGAACACGTACAGCTTACCTACATTTGGAAAATCATCTGTTTTTCATATTTTGGAAAATGTTTTAACGTTAATGTAAAATTCCAATTACCAGATGTTACAAGTTACCGAATGAAAATAACTTAATGAAAAGAAACATAACCTTCCACAATTTTGCGAAAGTAATAAATATTTTCGATCATATAAGAAAAGACTAGGTATATAATTTAACATTTCAACTCTATATTCTTATTCTTATATACCATTTTCTATTATGTTCGAAAACTTCCAGTAATTGGTTCAAATAGGGAAACATATTCAATACATATTTATAATTTATGTAATTGGTATATTTTTCAGTCTATAACTCATTTCGAATTAAAAAAATCGTTAGTTGCGATTTGGAACGAAAAATCTGGTAACGAATCGTCCTAGTAACGAAACGTCCTAGTAACGAAATGTCCCTTAACGAAACGTCCGGGTACGAAACGTCTGAGTACGAAACGTCCTAGCACCATTTTTATCGTTGCATTTTTGAAGAAAAATATTTTTGTCTTTTTTATGAAGTAGTAATCATTGCAGAACGATTCACATGTCTTCCAATCTCGAAAAGACAATTCAATATAGTATTTTCAATCAGCATATGTCAGACATCTTAATTTATTTGTTTCTCAAAGCTATATTCTAATATTTTCTGAATTTTAATTTCAAATATTCCGTTTTGGTATTATATATTTATGTAGTTAAGATACTAGATTTCCTGTCAAATATATATTCACTGCAATATATTTTAATAAAAAGAAACAATATTAAATTTAAGAAAAAATTTTTTTTTAGGGACGTGAACTAGGAAGGGGGTATTTGGATCGGTTCCTAGTTCACGTCCCTAAATGAAATAAGGACGCGAACTAGGAATCTATCAAAAATTCTTCACTCTTAAATACATTAGATTCATGTTATTTCATTTTATCCTCTAACAATTTACCCGTTTCTCATACATAAACTATACATATACAGGGTGGCGCAAAAAAAAGGAAACCCATTTTCAAATTAGTTTATTTTACAAATTATCAAAGCTAGAATTTTTTTTGAAAAATTGTTTTATTTGTTTACTTTTTCTGCATCTATCGTGATAATCTGTTAGAAGTTACGACAAAAATTGAACATTCTGCAGTAAACTAAAAAAAGGTAAATAAAAGGACGAAAAACACACACAAAAAAGTTCATAATAGGAATAATTTATTTTCATATGGTAGTAGTAAATATTAAATCCTACTTTTTTATATTCAATTCATGGACTCTTTCATTTTTTCTAAAAACCAACTTTGAAATGGTAATTTTTTTATTTTCTCTTATTTGTTTCCAAAATAATAGAATTTAATGTTTTTGCATCCATATGAAATGAATTATACCTATTATGATTTTTTTTTGTATATTTCGTCCTCGCGAAAGCCCTTTTTATTTGCCTTTTTTTAATTTGCTGCAGGATGTTCAATATTGGTCGTAACTTCTAAAAGATTATCAAAATAGATGCAGAAAAAGTAAACAAATAAACTGTGTTTATAAATAAATTCTAGCTTTAATAGTTTTTAAAATAAACAAATTTGAAATGGGCATCCTTTTTTTTGCGCCACCCTGTAGAGAGTGACCCACAAAAAAGTGTACCGAAGTTTGAATTAATATAAATATCGTACACGTACAATCTTAAGCAAGGACGGTGGTAGAATGGATACATGATTTAAATTTACTTTAACTTATTTTTCAACTACTTATGAATACGATATTCATATTAGCTCTAAATTGGATACACTTTTTTGTGGGTTACCCTGTATATTTACTATCACGATCCTAACAATCCGTTTAATTATCTAACATATACTAACTATGTTAATTTATCTATTCTATCCTTAACTCTTATAACCTTGTTTACAATTTAGTATTTTTGGATGTATTGCTTTACATGATATCAAATTGTTTCAATATTCCTTATATTCTTTCGCTTATTCCTACTGCGTATGATAAGGTTTGAGAATTTTAGATTTTAGGATTTTGTTCGGATTTGGGTATTAGTATATAAGAGATATTAGTAATGTCTCTCTGGATTTTTATATAATAAAGTGTGCATTTTCCACCATTGAACTATTTCAATAGAACAGAGTTTTCTATCCCTCATTTCTTCAATAATTTCACGTTTTTGCACTAAAGTCAAAATAACTTTCTTCCTATTTGAATTTAGTGACATTATTATGAGCAAATATTGTATAATTTAAAATAAGTACAATATGTAAAGGAAGAAAAGATTTAGAATATGTAAAGATAATCAACATCCTAAACTAGATGTATAAAAACTAAGAATAGCAGAGAAATGAGTTTAATATGAGTATGTCCAAATTTGAGGAAGTTCCAATTATGTTTTGCATTGTTCGGATTTGATGATCTCTACTGTTTATCTTTTATTGTCGTTCTATTTTCTTCTTTCTGGTTGCTATTTATTTTGCACGTCAATCTCTCCTAATCTATAACTTTTTGATAACTAGTTTACGTTAAAATATCTCTACATCTTCTCTAGCTCATCTACTTAGTGTACAAAAATTCAAGTTTTATGAACACACTAATGATATGTTATCCAGAAGACGGATACCACGAATGCTTCCGAAAACTTGGGGAATCATAAACTACTATTTATAGAATTAACACATCCTATGTAGAAGCTATATTATAATATTTGCAAATAAATAGATATCCTCACATTTTTTTCTGTGAGAGAAAATGATAACCAATATCACTTTCTATTTGCGTCATATCTCGAAAAGGAGTTCGTATTCCGAATCAAACTCTATTGCAGTTGTATCTAAAGACCATTTTTAAATGTTTTACACTTATTTTTCTAGTCTAATAATACCATTTTAATTTTTGTATTTAATTCGTTCTACCAAGAATATACAAATAAGAATTATTTCCATACCTATTCCAGTATAACTTTAAGTTCAAATAATTCCAAAACCCGATTGAATTTTGTAAAACAAATCGATATTGATCTGCAGTATATTTATGTACAATAGACCGGATGTGTCCGGAAAATTTCAGCCAATTCTGTTGGATTGTCTCTGATATATTATGGAAATTAAGTCGAATTAATTCCAATGAAGCCATTAATAAATATAGTGTTCGAAAGCCAGTTTGAAATTTAGAAAATTCATTTAACACGATTATATCGATACCACTTTCTAAAAAGTGTAAATTTCCAATTCTCTATGTCCTACCGTTTCTCAGTAATATTGTTCTAAGTAACACACAGACAAACATACATACATTGTATATAACAATTTATGTCGTAAAGATTCAATTTTTATGATAGTTTTTAAAAAGAATCATTGTCATTAATTATCTGAATGATGACGGTTGCTGTCCATTGTTTATTAAACCATTAAATTGATACAATAATCAATAATTGCTGAGGGTAAATTTGTATGATTCACATGGCCATTCTATATAAACAGTGTTTTCACCACCCATGTCACATTGCAAATATTACCACCATCATGGCACGTCTGCTTCTTCTTTTTCTCGTCAGTTTATCTCTGACTCATCATTCCAGTGAGGTACTATATTCTGATATTGAACAAATTTGCTGTAGTCAATATTTTTATATCTTATTTACCATTGATATTTTCAAAATTGAAGAGAAAGAAAAATGACAGAACAGAGTGAACATAATTATATTTTTGTAAAGTTGTACAGAATGCAATAACATTTTATCATTATCCTAATTTTGACTAGTTTGAAACAATTTTTTTTTTATGTTCATGAACAACGATGGTTAGATGATTTCCCAATTGAATTTAAACCAGAAGTTTATCGTGTATGGACGATATTTCCCTACTGGTTTCAGATCAAGCTCGTACAGATCTTTTATAAATATTTAAACTCTCGAGCACTATAATAAATTCACATCAAATTTTTAGGAAAACAATTGCTTATTTTCTTAGGGAATGATATCAATCGTATTGATGATAGTTTGATTCTTCTTTAACGACTTTTCTTTTTGATTTCTTCTTTACCGACATTTTGCAAAATTATTGAGATTACTTGTCTTGTTTTAACAAATTTATAATGAATTATTTGAAGCTCTACAGGAAATAAAAGTAATTTCATTTTTCACATTTTTATTTTCAACTTTATTCTCATTATTTTAAGTTAATTTTTCATTATTTTTTTATTTTTCTGAATATAATTAATTTTTTCTCTGCAAGGGTAAAGAAGTTACTAATCCTGTAACAGAATTTGTCATCGATGATCATGAAACAACTACCATCGATGTTCCATCAACTACCACCGATGTTCCATCAACTACCACCGATGTTCCATCAACTACCACCGATGTTCCATCAACTACCACCGATGTTCCATCAACTACCACTGATGTTCCATCAACTACCACTGATGTTCCATCAACTACCACTGATGTTTCATCAACTACCACCGATGTTCCATCAACTACCACCGATGTTCCATCAACTACCACCGATGTTCCATCAACTACCAACGATGTTTCATCAACTACCACCGATGTTCCATCAAGTACCACCGATGTTCCATCAACTACCACCGATGTTTCATCAACTACCACCGATGTTCCATCAACTACCACCGCTCCTGAAATAATTCTCCAGTGTAGAAGAAGAGGAGCCTGTTTGTTTATCAAAGAAGGATCTAGCTACTTCTACAGAAATCCAAGCTATCCCGATACTGATTCATCTGGATTTTTTTGTTTACTTTCATTTTCATCGGTAATTTGAATTGTTTATATTGAAAGTTAAATATCAGTTTCAATATAACATTAAGTAAATATTCTTTACTTAGTGTTATATTGTAACTATGTGTTCAGTACATAAATTTATTGAAAATTTAGTATATTGCAAGGTTCTTTTTTTTTGACATTCATTGTAATTATCTTTTACCTGCATTTTCTAGTCCGAAATGGCATCTTACATTCTGTCTGTGGATAATCCAAGAGTTAACGGTCTTCTCATCAAGTATCGGGAACCAAGAAGTTTGTTTCGCTGGAACAAGTGAGTGACAAAAGAATATTATAATTTGATACAACGTGATTGAGTTTATTCTAGCGTATGTGAACATGTTCCAGCCAGAATGGACATGCTCCAAACTGGATTTCTATATGACCACTTTACTAAGAAATTGTTTAAACTTGCTTTAAAGAATTATTAAAAGTGTAAAAATTAATCTATTTTTGTTCAGAAAGACCTACACATTACATTCTTAACCGACACTTTTGAATATTTGACAAGTATTTAATATCATTCTTCCATTGACAGATTCGACCCCTCTGGTACACCAGTAACGCTACTGGATTCTAGAGGAAAATTGCTAGTTTGGTTTAGATCTTCGTGGTGGAGTCCTAATCGAATATCTTTCAACATCGAAATTGAACCAAAACCAGCTAATCAGGTGATTGAATAGAAATTTAGTTAGATCTATTATTCTTAATTCTAGTTACAGAAAATACAATTTAAGAATTAAATGGAATAACAATCTTTTATTTTAGTAACGGAAAGGGCTACAATAACAATAAATCTTTATTAAATTTCACAATGGGGATATATTTTTTAAAAGAAAATACAATGAATTATATACAATATTTACAAAGAATGAAGATTAAGAGTCAACTGTTAAAAAATAGTTGCTTCTATGTTCCTTATCCTGTACATATTGGATTCTGGATAAAATTGCCTCGTAGTCATTATCTAAAATATTTTCAAAATCGTAACTATTCTTCATAAGTGCATTAATGTCTTTCATATATAATGACGAATTCAAGAAATAAAATTTATGAACAGAAAAGCATGGGCTGTGACATTTATTTAACCAGAAGAAAAATTGACAACAAGATCTTTTTATATAATTAGGAAACGTAAATGTTTTAAATATATCACAAACAAAATGGTTACTATACAATTTTGTATGTTTAATATTTTCTCCAACGAACGGTGATATGAAACAGCTAATTGTTTAAAATTTTGAGAAGATTTTCTTCTATCAATCCACAAAGCAGAACCATAAAAATCAGTACAATAAGACTTGAAGAGTGAATAAAAAACATCTGGTGAAACTGAGTTAAATTTTCTAAAAAGAAATCCAAAGGTGCGATTAAAAGATAATTTGGATCTATCTATATCAAGACTATCCTGTAAGTTGAAAGAAAATATACAACCTAAATACTTTATTTTATCTACAATTTTCAGATGAAAATCTCTATAAAAGAACTTAATGGGATTGGAAGTAGCAACCAATTTCTTCCTAAAAATCATAACGACAGTCTTTTCAACATTCAAAATCAGTTTATGCTCAATAATCAAGGAAGAAATCTCATTAATCAGGTATTGTAGTGCTGTGACAGATGACGCTAATAGGACTAGGTCATCAGCATAGGCTAGTACGTTTATTCTATTAATATCTAATAAACAACCTGCTTTTAATTTAGACATCCTACACAAAATATCATCAACATAAATATTAAACAGGTAAGCAGAGAGAATTCTGCCCTGCCTTACACCTTGCTTCAAAGACCATTCAGCCGAGACACTACCACTAAAGTACACACTAGCTGAACTGTTTTCAAAAATTGAGCTTAAAATGTTCACTATAAAACTAGACACATGTTTGCTTTTTAGTTTTCTAAGAAGAATAGAGTGATCAACTCTCTCAAACGCTTTACTTAGGTCCATGAAGCAGGCATAGACAGGACTATCATTGTTCACATAGCAAGAGAGTCTCTTTCAATAAAGCATTTGCTAAGGTTGTTGAGGTGTTTGGACGATAACCAAATTGAGATTAACTTACATTTACACACTTAACAAAAGGCAATATACAATATTCTAATAACTTAAAAAATTGAGAAGAAATCATAATCTCACGATAATTAACTGAGTCTTTCTGATCTTTCTTAGCATCTTTTACACAAGGCTTTATAGTTCCAGACAACATTTTCCTAGGAACATGGCTGTGAATGATGCAAGAATTTATGAATCTACTAAAAATGAAAATCATATTACTAGAAGCTTGTTTCAAATGGTTTGAATGGATACCATCAAAACAAATACCAGTTTTTAGGTTTTGTATACATTTACGGACAGAATTGGAGGACAATCGTTCATTAAAATCATTTCCACTGGGTTGATTAACAAAATTACAATTTGAGCCACCAAGACTATCAGCACCAGATATCAATTTAAACTTATCATGAAATAAATGGGCAATGTCTGGGGCTTCAGTGACACCATCTATCTCACTAACTTTCAAATTACAATTAGTTCTTCTTTTTCTGACTTCACTCCAGAACTCTTTACCTTTACCTAACTTGAACTTCTTTGCTAAAATCTCATCAGCTATTTTTTGTTTATTTCTTTTACAATATTTCAACGCATTTACAAAATCTTTTCTAGTTTTTTTCATCCTATCAAAAATATAACCTGATCTAATTCTACCACATTATATCCACTCTAACAAAAATTGTCTGGCTAACGAATATTTATCCTTACAATACTTATTCCAACCGGTGACAGGTGAAAATTTACTCTTTTTATAAAGGAATACCAATCACTTGCCTCTTTGAGAATACTAATAATGTTATCATAGGTATCATCAATGTCTTCACGGTGATCAGTATTTAGGTGAAAAGAAAGCGGGAAATGATCAAACAAAGAAATATTATACATAACCTCCACGTTACTAATAGCAATATTGCTGGAACAGAGGACATGGTCAATCCAACTTGTTGAATTATGTGCAGCACTGAGATACGTAAAGGTGCTCAATGGGAGACACAAATCTACAACAACAAGCTCAGACGAATCACAAAATTCTTTCAAGTTTAACCAAATACGCCCTCGATTAGGGTCTGCATTGAAATCACCTGCGCAAATAATATCTGGCGTTGGCAATTCTTCTAGAGATGCTTGCAATTCACCCAAGATATGATAATAATTAGTAAGAATTTCAGTACTCCTATCATCATATGGCATATATACATTAACTAAACCTATGCAAATATCTAAGCTCCGTAACAAAGCTACCATATAATAATCATGAATACAAATTAAATCAATTTTAAAGTTCCGACATTTTCTCCATAAAATATCTAAGCCACCAGACGGGCGTCCATTATGATTAGTTGAATTGGAACATTTACTTGGTATTACGTGAGCATCAAATTCATCATTCAATCTATATATGAAATTTATATCTTCAGCTAACAATATAATTTCCTGCAAAAATACAATATCATGAGTATCCAACAAACCTCTAATTAAATCAACCTTACTCCTAACAGAGTTACAGTTATAAGATGAAAATCTAATACTAGGTTTACGTGCGTCTTCCATCATGCCTAGGTTTAAAGAACTTTCGAACAATTATACCTTCTGGCCATAGATCAGCATTAAGTAGCTCATCTCTTTTACTAGCTTTAAACTTTAACATTAAATGATTTAACATTGGAGTTCTCATTCGATAAACAGACACATGACTCCAAACTACGGTTCAATTCATTTGTAATATAATCCTTCAGCATTTCACTATTAATGTTACTGTCACATCTGCCGACATAGACATCCAAGGTACTATTAGCACTTCGTAAAGTATTACCTTCAATCTTCTTTTTGCCTCTAATGACTTCCTTCTTCTTTCTATTTACCAATGTAAATTCCGGATCCAAAGAAGTTTCGTTTATTCCTGCAGCAACACTCTGGTGAACAGAAAAATTAATATTTTTTCTTGGAGCTTGATCGGTAACTGAGGAGTTACCCCATTTCTTGTTTACAGCTGTAAGGCGGTTAGGTACCTTATTAGATGTCACAGTGTTTGAACTAGGTAGATTTACTTTCACTGATTTAACTACATTACTGAACAAATCCATAGCGTTTAACTCATTTTCATTCTTCGTATTCTTCATCGTTAGCAAGGTTTTAATATTATGGATATCCTTCTTCATATTCACAAAATCTTCATCTCTTTTAGAGTGGTTATGCTCCTTAAGAGTCAAGATTTCAGTCTTCAGCACATCAATCTCAGAAATAAGATTTACCACATGCTCTTCCAAGGCTTCAAATCCACATGTTGGAGGCATCGATAAGTGACAATCAGCAACAAATTTAGGAAGACATATCTCTGATTCATCACAAAGAGTAAACAAAGACATAATATCATTGATATCAGCCTTTACCTTGTTGTTTCCTTTTCTTGAAACAGGTACTTGTTCTGCTTTACCATACAATATTTTCTTCGCCTCCAAGATTTTTTCATGACTATATAATCCGTGGCATATTGAAGAAATAGTAAGTTCATTGTATGTGTTTCTTGCACTGGACACATAACACAGGATGCCATTAATGACTATTTTGTCAGTCATTATTTCTCACTGTTCAAAAGTAGATTTAGCATACAGCTAATAATCACAGGATATATATTTCAATAGGCAGGCGGTTAGCAGGAGCTGCACACGACCTTCCTACACGAGAATAATGATTTCTTCTCAGATTTCAAGGGATTTTCAATTTAGTATTTGAAAATCGAAATTGAATGAAGGATAATTTTGAATTAATACATTAAGTACTCCCTGATTTACCAGCTTGCACTGGGAGTGTTTCGAATTATATTTAATACTTTTTAAATGGGAAAAAATTATATCATATTATTATTAATAATATAGATTTCGGAATACCGATTGGAAATAAGTGAAACGAAGCATACAAAATGAGCAAGAATGCCTCAACGTATGCAACTTTTAAAACCCAAAACCTAGTTAATCAAAACTCTTCTTGGCTCTTTCTGGCCCAATTTATTACAATTGTAATTTCACCATCTAAACATAAAAACCTAGTCAATTCAATATTCCATTCAATAGTTAATTAATACTAATAGTTAGATATTTAATTGTATTGGAACACTTGAAATGTTAATTTGCAGATTTCCATATCTATCTAGTTGACTGATAAGTTATTAATTTACCATTTAAACATTTTCACTCTATTCTTACTATCAGAATGCCCTACAATCATCCATATGTAAAATCCTGATAGATTGTACCGAGCAAAAATGCAACTTTTTGTGTCTATTGTAATCCAATTATATTTGCTATGTAGAAAATTCAAACAAATACGTCCACAGAAAATGTATTCACAGCTTGGAGTATATTAAATTTTATCATTCAAAATATATGAAAATATTTACAATTTTCGATGAAATGAAAGGCAGTGAATAGTAGACCATAAAATGATACTTTTTGATAATTTAAATTAATAGATTTATAATTATTACCAAGTTTAGAATTGTTTCAAATGTGAATGTTTTTTGGGACACTCTGAATTTGGGAGAGATCTGGCTGAAAAAAAACACCGATTTTGGTGTTTCAGGATCTTAGTCAAGTTACCTAACAAAATTTTGATAACAATTGAACAATAAATGTTGCATAAGAAAGTTTTTTCTTTCTCAATGTCTCCATACATACCTTATTTTATTTCATTTATTGGATTCTTAACCAGCTATATTTTGAAATTGAACTTAATGGAAAAAACCTTTTTGATTTTTTAATTTGATCTTTTTTTGGTCTTTAATTCTTCTTCATTATCTATTCCAGGACTCAGAATAACTGTTGCAGAAGAAAGCTATGACTCTCTATGTGGTGGCTACTGTCTGAAGAGTTATTGATTATACATGGTTAAAATTAATGTAAAGCTGGTTACTATTTTTCAACCTAAATACTTGAACATACAGTTACCGCGTTGAAACCTTAATACTTGAAAATATAGTTATCGTGTGGCAACCTATTAATTCTAAAAAAACAGGTATTGGGTCCAAATTAATATTATGTTAACATTATTTTCTTTAGTATTGCCCTTCATACATACAGTAGCGGACAAAATATAAGGGTAGGCAAAAAAGTTATCTAAATCTTTAATTTCATAAAAAGTACAAAGCACACATTATTGAAGTTTTGCACGTATATTAATATAGAAATTTTAAAGCATTTAGACAAGTATTCTAGGAAAAGTTCCATATTTTACTTCAAACACTAAATTTTGCTCTGGTCAAAAGTTAAGGGTAGCCATCATAAACTTTGAAATATTCGCGGATATTGGCAATTATCTTAATAATTTGTGAATAATTCTTTGCTATATCACTTTAATACATCTTCTACCACAAAATTCTAATAATTTATCCATCTTCTATTCATCCTCGAGAAATGTCCACAATTCTTTCACATTTCTTGTGTTTCTTCTACGAGTACAGTCTCCAATTATTATCCAAACAATCTCAATTCGATTGAGGTCAGGACTCTGTGAAAGCAAGCTCATTAGAGCAATTTCTTAATCTTCTAATAGAGTCGTAACTTTTTTATCTGAGTAGACCAGCTAGGCTGGTCTTAGCGTTTCCATAATCCGCCTTATCAGCGTGAGTTACGGTAGGTATTCTAAGGGTACGGTTACTATGGACGCGTATTCGACCGATTTTTCGCACTGATGATATCGTCAGAACTGATCGTCAGTGCGAGGTGGTTACACTGTACGCAATTTCTGATCGTCAGTGTGTTTCTGTTCCATTAATATTGTGGTCAAAACTATGTTTATTTGATATAATGTTCGGGAGGAATTAATACATGTGTGCCTTTTTATTATTTTCACAATTTCACTACACACAATTTTGAAATACCTGTCCTAAATAGAGAAATGATGAGAATATTTTTTATGTAATATAATTATTGAAAGGTATTCCATTTTATCAAAAATAAAAATTGCACAAAGTAACAACAAATTCAAGCTTTTATATATAATTATATTATGATTAAATTAATTTTATATAATTAAATAATATCTGTATTATTTCTGATACCTAGTATCAAATAATATATTTCCAAAATGCATGGGTAAACAGTGATAGCAATCAAAAGAAAGAGAAAAAATCAAACTCATTTGAACGCTGAAGTTAGTCTGACGACTTCGTACGTATTCTGACGACCAAATCGCAGCCACTGTAACCACTCCCACTGGAAAGTATGAATTTGATTTTCATCCGATTTCATCAGAAGTCGTCAGTGCGAAAAATCGCTTGAATACGCATCCATAGTAACCGTACCCTAAGATTCACTTAAATATTTATCGTAATAGTGTAGTTCTAAGGCTGCGCGCAGACCAAAAGCGTTTTCGCGTGAAGCGGGCAGGAAAGCTTGCGTGCATGAACCGTGCTACATGTTATTCCTATTGAACTGCGCACACACAAAGCATTAAGAGCGAGCGCGAAAGCTTGCATTAAAGCTTGAAAGCCTCAACTGACTCCCAGGATGGTTTCACGCTGCGCGAGAAGCAAGCAGTTACTTGCCAGATGTCACTTGGGGAGGGTGTGTGTATCTCCGCACCAAATAAAAATGATAACCACTGCAATTATACTTTAACGGTTATATTTTTTTTCGCTTTTATTTTTTATTATTAACACCTTAATTAATTAATATCATATGTTGATAATTAATACTTAATACCAACAATTTTAGAAACAAGCATGGTTAAAAATAATATTACCTGGGTTGGGTACCAATCTGATTATATAATATAAATGCGTAATTAGATACCTAGGGACTATATATAATATAAATATTTATCTAGATATTTTATAAAGTCGATTACATACCTAATATAAAATTATACATTGATATCTAACCTGAATTACACAATATAATACCTAGTCTAGTACATATCTAGAGAAACGTCTCGGTTATCAGACACTTCTAGTACTCGCAAAGTGGGAGTTTTCGTAGATCATGATAGGTCTATCAAAATTTAAATTTCGTATATTTCCATTATCTACCTAGATATACGTTTTACGCTCACTTACAAATACTGTTTCCTATAATAAATAGAATACTGCATGTTTTAATATTCACTAGGTACCTACAACCTATGTTTACTACCTAATATAATTAGGAAAAACAACCAAATAATTCATACCTATTTATAAGAAAAGTTCTAAGTTATGGGACTGTTACACATTTACGAACAAGTAATACAAAACTAATGTTTGCAATGAGAGGTAAATAATAATTAAAATAGTTATCAAAGATATATTGATTATAATTAATAGTGTCCGAAAATGTGGAACCATTCGATAATACGGAACTTACCCTAGTCAGTATCTAATACCTAGGTATATAGTATTGTAAATAACTTATCACATTTATTCTTAAATATATATATTTATTCAATTTTACTTACAAAAAATTCAATCAAATAATATAAATACACTACTAAACAATGAATTCAATCATTCATATCGAAAATGATAATAATTATCAAATTTACTCCATATATCACAAATATTCTTTCAAATAACAGTCGCGAACACTGTGTTCGGGGACAAGAATATATTATATAAGTGAGGGATTGAGTTATTTTGTTTTGAATTAAGTTAAGTTTGATTATTTTAAGTTGATTTAAATACAAGTATATGAAAAGTTATAATTAACCTGTTATTAAAAAGTGAAAAAAAATATAACCGTTCAAGTATAATCGCAGTGGTTATCATTTTTATTTGGTGCGGAGATACACACACCCTCCCCGAGTGACATTTGGCAGGTAACTGCTTGCTTCTCGCGCCATGAATTCACGCGTTTAGTGTGAGCCCCTCATGTTTTCACGCAAGCAAAAGCTTGCTTGCAAGCTCGCAATAACGCTTTTAGTTTGCGCGCAGCCTAAGACAATGGATCTATATAAAGAATTCAATTACCTAATTAAGTATTTCTCACTAATCGTTTTCATATACAGCAAAACCTCGCTTTAGACCAGCCTCTTAGTAGACAAACCTTCTATTAGACCAAGAAATTTTTGAAACTTTACTGGAAAAAACCTCGTACTAGATTAGATTAGACAAAACACGGTTTTTGTCACCTGACAGTAATTCTAGTGTAAATATTACAAGGAGTAATAATTACAATACTGTTTTAAAGATAAATCTCTAATTTTATTGATGTATTATATTTATTTATGCTGTTTTTAGGATAAAGTATAAGGCAGAATTGGTTTCAGATTTAATGGTAGAGTCTGTGCTGAAAAAAATTGATGTGAAAAGTTACAGGAAACTAGATACAGTGACGACTATTATAATTTCATAAAATGATAATTTAATTGAAAAAAATATTATAATCATTTTAATTGAAACAAAAAATTCATACTGTTTTTAAATGTGTTTCCCTTCAAAATTGGTATGTTAGTCACCATTAATTTGGCATTAAAGTAATAATAAATAAATAGAGCTATCGAAATATTAAAGTCACAGCTTTACTTTTAGAGAAAACGATTCTGGTCTAGTAGGAAACTAATAAAGTGAGTTTCTTACTAGACCAAACAAACTTGGAAAGTAACTCTGGTCTACTACGAGGTTTTGCTGTATCATAACATTTTCCGATATTGAGAACTGTTAATTTTTATACACTTTCTATTTGAACGCAGATCTGTGATTTGAAATTTTGTATAGGTATGCGTTATGTATATACGAACGAACATCCTACTCAAGTATACGGGGGGCTTTTTCTTGTAATGAAATTTGTCGCGGGAGCGATTTAAAACCTAACATTCAATTCAAAAAACTAATTTCTCCTATTTCCATCCTAATTATAGTTATCCCTCCAATATAAAATACATCTTACATATATAACTTTCGGTAATAAAGCGCCATCTGTTGGCCATATATTTTGTAATACATATGAAATGTGAGTTGGTCTATCGATAGTTGGCATTATAAGTTCTATCGTCAACCTGAGTGTTTGTAGTCTACTCTCCGCGTGCAGTTCTTTACTTGGGTATAGGGTAGTTTATTTTTTCAGTTAGCATAAACATTTGATAAGAGTTTTTTCGGCCATCCTATCTCGGCATTAGTGTTCATTTAAAACTATTATTAACTTCATTATTTGCTGTGTCAATTTTTGTTGTCTGTTATCTACATAGATCCAATGCTATAATTTTTGATAACTAGCGTCTAGCTAGCTAGCTTTAAAACTTTAAGTAGGGTCAGATAGTATTTAACTAACTTAGGTCAAACTTTAAATTACCCTTATTATTCTTCAGATCTATCTGTTTAAAATAGTTAGTGTTTATCAACCAATTAATTTGAATTAAGTTACGTGCTCGTTCCACAATCCTATGATAATTACTTCAAAACCAAGTGAGTTAACATGTTTATATAGTTTATATATGTAGCCATTTGTAAAATCTTTAATAATTCTCTGTTTAAAATCTTTAATATTTCTGTAGTTCAAATCTAGCCATGTTTAAATATTTCTAGATTATAATTTTGCTGTAATTAATTTGCAGATCACCAATAAAAAGGCAAAGTCCAGGCGCTCTGTTTCATAAACCCTAAGAATCGGGACAGTGATTTGTGAAGTAAATTATTTAGTAATTCGTGGAACGACTACTGAACCTCTGATAGATTCATCAAGCTATCTGAGCCAGGTTTCAAAAACAATGAATCTCACTCCGCCAAAGCAACGGCGTACACAAGTGCCACAGCTTCCAGAGTTGGAAACCAGGTTGGAAAGGTCTCTTCTTTCCCTCAGAGGTATCATCGATATAGATCCTATCGATCCAAAACACTCTGTTTCTTTAGTTTCTCTTGTGGTAGAACTCAAATCAAGATGAGCTTGCTACATGAGTGCATCGGCTATTCTCACTGAGAAGTATGTCAAAATCGCATCCCTTCCCTCCAGAAGTGACAGGCAGGAACTTAGAGTTGAAGTTAAGCAATTCATAAGCCTTGCAAATGGCATGCTTCAATCTATGAATATGGAGCTTCTCTCAAACATTGGAACAGAAAGTACTGTAAGTAGATACAAATCTGCTAAGGGAATAGAAGAGGAATCTGTCTCTATTGATGTCACGAGCAAAGTTGTTGTGAGTGAAAAGGACGACCACGTACAGAATTCAAGCCAGGTAACAGCTGTCAATTTTATTAATATTCCTTTGTCTGATTCTGAATCCAAACCTTGCCAAAACCTCAATAAGGGGTTTGCTGTTGAGCAACCCAGTGTCAGACCTAAAGTCTCTTTGCTGTCAATGGGAGCTAAGAATTGTTTAGTCGGTGCTACAGCACTGAATTACGCCAGCTCTCTTCCTGATGAGAGATGCACCTCTGGTCTTCTTCACAATTCGAAACCTCTCTTACTAAGAGAGCATGAAAGTATCCCAGTTATGTCTTCGACAGGTTTCGGACCCTTACCGAACTCGATAAATCAAACAATCGAGCCTTCTGCACTTCCTCTGCATCAATTGCCAGTTTCTTCCCGCCCACCCATCAACGAAGCTACTCTTCATCTGATAAAGCAGGAACTGTTCAAGGAATCAAACTTCCCCTTTGACGGTGACTCGCACAGATACAGGTCATGGGTCTTGTTGCTGGAAGATAGGATGAGAGGTCTGCAGTTGGACCCGCTTGATATGATATCAATCCTTATTGCCAACACTTCTAGGGAACCAAAGAAGTTGGTTCAGGACTATCTTGCCGCTGGAGCAGCATTTCCTGATATAGCTTTGAGGAACATCTGGGATGCTCTGAACAAACAGTATGGTTCTCCTGTAAAGGTGTCTCAATCAATGCAGAGCAAAATGCAGGCACTGTGAGACATCAGTCCTCCCAATCTAAAGAACAAACTAAAAGAACTAGTTCATCTCTGCCGTTTGATAGAAACAAACATGATTACTAATCCTGAGCCGGAGCTTTTCAATCTGTCTGCTGGCCAGAAGCAAGTTTGGTCAAAGCTGAAGAAGAAATGGAGAACTCAAGGGCACAGGTATTCAAATGAGAACAATGATGCTTTACCACTCTTCACAGTTTTCATAAACTTCATTCAGTACGCCCTGGATGAGATTTCAGACCCAAACTTTGAACAAACTGTCGATGCCAAGAACGTTAAGTTAACGTATGCTACAAGTAACTTCAAGGCCACCGACGATGATAACAATGTAATGTGTCTCTTTCACGATAAGCCTGGCCATTCTCTGATCCATTGTCGTAGCTTCAACAGACTTAGACACGACGATAAACAGAAGTTAGCTGCAGAAAAGAGGCTCGGTTACAAATGCCTATGCAATCACTTCGCAAAGAACTGCAATAGTGATCAGAAGTGTTCAAAGTGCAAGAAAGATCATGTCACATCAATGCACATAGAAAGAAGAGCGCATTACGATAGCAGAGTTTCGTCATATAATGAAGAGTCCAACAACTCTTATAAGAAGGCATTCTGTAGTGTGATGTGCGGTAGTGTGATTATCGATATTTCCTATAGTTCTGTGGGAAGTCACATACCGGCACATTCATTGGTGGTCTGTAATCTGATCAATCACCCGGCGATTCTTTAAATCTACCAATGCTGAAATGTGACTGGGTAATTATCACCGATTATTGGATTATTAACTGAAGCTATTAGGAAAATCTAAACCTAGAGTGCGTCGGAGTCTGAAAACCATAGTCAAAGACCTCAGATTGAAAACTTGATTTCTCCAACCATTCGCTGGATGTGGGGTTACGTTTTTTGTTTCAGTCGGTCAGAAGAGGTTCTCGAAAAATTCTGATATCAGCATCAGTGTCAATTAACAAATAAAGATTAGTGTGGATATCAGTTTGAGAGAGTGCTTGTTATGTGTGAGTGGAGGCCGCCGCCATAACTCGCATTCGTCCTTCTGAAAGAGTTACATTTGCGAGCTTTGTTTCTAAATTTATCGTGGTAATAACACATTCCTTCAGTATGACGAGACGATGGTGAGTTCAGTGGGTGAGATCTTATTTCACGAGAGTTGTTTGCGTCACGGTTTCTATATTCTGATGTTAAATCAGTCATTTATTTAACTAACAATTTTTTTCTTCATGTTGTCTAATCTGTGATTGGGTTCGCGAACATTGCATATATTCGGGGAACTGACTGCAATAACCCTGTCTGCAATTGAAGCTAATGTGTCAAGGGATGTATTTGTTGCAGTTGTAGCCAAAGTGTCTTGATCATTACTTGGCAGACATAGTGTGAACAGTTCGTGAAGCATTCTATTGATTCAGGTAAATTAATATTCAGATTTAACAGCAAAGCACTTGATGAACAAAATAGGTTTAGAAGAGTTATGTGTTATCATAATACATGTAAGTTTTAACTTTTAGACTAGCTTTCAGGATATGAAATTTTTCTAGCTTTGGCAGTTTGTAAAATATACTAATTTTAAATGTGTTTTTTTTTTGCGCCACCCTGTTTAATAGGATGATTATGAATATCTAATAGAAAAAGTCAAATTAGAAGAAGATGACTATATAAATCCAATAAAAAGCCAAAATGTAGGAAAATATTGATTTGTTAAATAGAAATAACGCTTAAATAATGACTCACAAAATTGCGAAATAAGACAGTATTTACACTAAATACGCTAAGTTACAAATGGTCATATTAGATTGGGCAGTGATTTATTAAACTCTCACCGAGACAAAGATCTTTGCTTCCACTTGGTCTCATTTATTTAAATTCATGAACCTTTATGAATTATGAATATTCCTCTGGAAATGAGTCTACAATGCGTTTTAGGCATTTTGTTCGTTAGGCATTTCGTCCATTAAGCATTTTGTCCGTTAGGCATTTTGTCCGTAGGCATTTTGTCCATTCACGAGATGAACATATAGTGTATTCCTTTAATACAATAAAATATTTGCTAACCTTGTTCGAATAGTATCTACATCATTCTTATTAAGCAAGTTTTTAAATGCTTTGTAGCATTTTCTGACACTACAGTGTCTGGAAGACCATTCCTGCTGAAAACCAATTTCAAACAATTTATAGTATCAACTGAATTGATACTAGGCACAATTAAACACTCAATGTATCGTGGGAGAGCATCGACAGCAATAGGTAAAATATGTCTTTGGAAGAAATAATTATTTAACTGAATTCGAGACCATTTCTTATGAGTGAGCTTGGACATTGGAGCATTTAAATGTAAAATACTACTAGCGCTCTTAATTATAATGCTCCATTATGCTCCAAACGCTATAAACGCTCCAAAATACTCCAAATGCTCTAAAATGTTCCATTGTACTCTGGATGACTCCTATTGCACACAACGATGGATCAATATTAAATAACTGTACTATTCTTAACGGGTAGACAACTGTACCTTCAAGTGTATTTAATGGTTCATAAAGCTTAAACTTGAATGATCGAACTTAATTTCACATAGCTATCTGCCAGTGAATGCTGAGAATAATTTATTTATGTAGCCTATTAATTAATACATTTAGTTCACCCTCTTTTAAATTACTTTTAATAGTTCGTATATTTACTGAAACTATAAATAGATTAAAATGCGAATTTGATATTGATAGAGAGTAACTTCAGTGAAATAGCAGGGTATGGGTTTGTGTGCTATTGCCTAGGTACAGTCAAACCATTTGTATCAGTAATGATTTTTTGACAGTTAACTAATTTCACATTTTAAAGAGAAACAATGTACAAGTAAAGCTCGTACAGTGGACGATCTTTAAACGGACCATGCAGATCCTACAACGACCTCTTTAAATTATATAGTTTAACAAGTATTTTTTATGTTTACCAAGTATCAAGTCATGCATTGATTATATTCATAGGTATACAATTTACATTAAACACTTAATGACATATACTGTCGTTGTACGAGCTTTACCTGTAATTGTAATGCATGTTGATTGTAGATATTTAATAGGTGATCTGGGTACACTTTGTACCACATTCAATAACAGCACTAGAAAAATTTAAAATGCCTCTATCCGATGCATAAATATTTGAAGCAGAAATAGTGTGATGTTCGTGAATCATCCTATTAATTCAGGTAAATTAATACTAAATAATATTTTATCCACATGTCAATTACCATTTCAATAACAGATGTTAACCATATGTAATTTACCTCATTATATCAACATATATCCACAACATCTGTTATTTATATGGTAATTTACATAAGGTTGTATTATGGTAAATTACACAATACACATGGTTAACATCTTTTATTAAAATGGTCATTAACATATGGTTGTAATGTGGTAATTTACACATGGTTAACATCTGTTATTTAAATGGTAATTGACATGTGGTTTTAATGTATATACTTACATATCTATACCATATGTTTTCAGTATTATTGTGGTTATGATATGGCTTAACAACAGGTTAACCATATTATATTTTAGTGTTTCGGTTGTTTCAATGTGGATGATACATCTTGAAAACTTATTGCCACATTACAACCACCCAAAAACATGGTATTCATATGTAAGCCATGTTGAATTGTTTGAAGGGACCATTGTAAAAATTCCTATCTTATTTTATATTTGGGGACATCAAACAATACTGCATGTGGTCATTCACATCTCATTTTTCAGTCCCATTTCACATTAATTAGGTACCGATAAAATAATTTTCCGCCTCTTGTCGTAATATAATTGTTTTAAATGCTATCATATAAATACATCATAAATTATGTATATAAATAATTTTAATTACGAAAATTATATATTATTCAAGTAATCACGTTATGACAGGTATAAAATATTGCTTCATTAGTTCATTAATTGAAATAGAACCAATATAGCTGGTATTTTGTATATTTAAATTATTCATTATGATTTAAGAAAAGTTCTAAGAAATATGCCAGTTACCCCTCTAATCAATATTTCTTTATTATATTCTCATATTCATTTAAATAGTACGTCACAGTACAGAGAAGATATAGTATCCCAGAGCTATAGGGGGGATATTACGCGTGTCCCGGTAGGCTGTGACGTCACATGTCAACAATGGTGCGTACGTTTGTACGTACAGTACAAACACAACAGATGGCTGCAACACACCCAACTTTTGTTAAATAACGTTTTCGGTGATATTTTTTTAAATTCCACATTACCGCATGCTATTATCCAATCTTTATAGTCATACGGACGAAAATTAAAAAATGACTGATGATGAAATTGCTACTGGTCTTTTTACACCCAAAATAGTAACAAATTTTTAGTCTTGAAGAAGACGATTCATTCAAGATAATTAGATCATTAGTCAGATCGGTCGCGTTGGCCGCCATCTTTATTCTCTATTCCACGTGACCCACAGGAATTCTGTTTACTATGACGTGACCTCTTGCTTACATACATGACGTCACAGCCTACCCAGAATAAATTTAAATAATACATGTAACTGGGGTACTATACTATTCTGTTTACTATGTAGTACGTATTGTATTTTCATCATTTAATTTAGTGATCAAATTGTTTTCTGCATTGAAAATAATTATACATATTTCAATCCAAACATTACATTCCTTTTGTAAAATAATATTGTAGCGGCAAAAGATGTAAAATTCAATCACCTGGCGGAATAAGCATATTCCATACTCCTACCACTCAACAGAAACAAACTAAGAAAAAATTAAATCTAAACTACTTTATTACTTTATTAATAGGAAAAATATATAAAAGTAAAAATTTACATTATTTAGAACAATGAAATATTCACAGTCAAATGTACTAAATTAAAAAAAGTTAAATGAAAATAAACTAAAAGAAAACAAACGTAATCAAATAAACGCAATCAAATCAACGTTAACTCAAGAAATAATACTAGAAAAAAAAATGAACGGAAAAATAAGTAGCAAGTCTAGTTAAATTTTACCTCGGTAGATAATGCGGTAGTGAGGCGTAGCTCTAATTAAATCAGTCAGGTCAGTCGGGTCAGTCGAATGGAATACAAAAGTAAATAAATTTAAACTCAAATTAATTCATGTGAAATAATAATATGAATTATGAAAAAACTCAGAAACAAGGAGTTTAACAAAAATAATAATGAAAAATAAACGGAAACTCGAATTGAGAACTGAACAAATAAATATAGGAAGAAACTAAGATTTATTCGCGATCAGTGCGCAGGAATAATGCACAAATAAAGTGCAAAAATAAAGTGCAAAAATAAAATGCACAAATAAAATGCACAAATAAAATGCACAAACAAAATGCACAAACAAAATGCACAAACAAAATGCACAAACAGAATGCTCAAACAGAATGCTCAAACAGAATGCACAAACAGAATGCACTGTTAGAAATTGAACGATATAAACGAATATTATATATTATATAATATTAGACTATATATATTCAACTCTAACTATAAACCTATATGAATATATTATTATTATATTTGAACATTATATTATATTATATTATATCATATTACTTGAATATTATACTTATATTATATTAACATATGTGCATTCTGAGACTATGTGTACGAGTCAATTATCTTTTTACCTAAATTCTATATACGGATTTACTTACAATATCTGAATAGTATCTTGATTGCAAATGTTATAAGAAGGTGATTAAATTAGGATTTGAACTATCATTACCTATCATAAAAGTTGGCTATGCACAATTATCTATCTGTTCTGTCGGAGAGAGGATTTAACTCACCAACTTTATTAGTTAAAAGATCACGGACACTACATAAAAGTTCCCCAAAATATAAATTGGAAACTGTAACCAAGGACTTTAAAATCCAACAAAAACTTGTAGCACAGTTGTTCCAAGCTCCATTCTATTTTCTGAGAACGCTGTATAAAAGACAGTGATTTCAAAGAACCCTGTTCTTATCGTAACTGAGTCTCTTCGCTGTGCATCTAGCACAATCCCCTTCCGTCCGTTCCAAAATCCTCGTACCCCGCAATCAGTATATATTGTGCATAGAACATAGTATGTTTTTAAACTGTGCGTGAATTAAATTCTGTATCTGTAATCCTGTACTTATATATTTAAATATTTTGGATTTAAATATAATTAAATCCAAATGGGTGTTTAAAAGAAAAAAGGGATCTGATGGTAGAGTGGTTTCATATAAAGCTAGATTAGTCGCTCAGGGTTTTTTACAGAGACCTGGAATCGACTATGATGAAATTTTTGCTCCTGTAGTGAGATTTGAATCGGTGCGAACCATGTTATCTTTAGCAGCTAACCAAAAATTATTTGTACATCACTTGGATGTCAATTCTGCTTTTTTGAATGGGGATCTTAAAGAAAATGTTTATATTAGACAGCCTCCTGGCTATGCTATTCCAGGAAAAGAAGATTTAGTATGTAAACTTAATAAATCTATGTATGGATTAAAACAATCACCCAAATGTTGGAATGATGCGTTGGATGCATATCTTAAATCCTTAGGCTTTATTCAGTCCTCTTGTGACTCTTGTATATATGTTAAATTAATCAATAACTCTCCATGCTTCATTTCTGTGTATGTAGATGATATTATTGTAGCATGTAAGAACTATGATGATCTGACTAAAATCAAGAATGATTTAAGTGCTAAATTTGAGATGAAAGACTTAGGAAAATTATCCTATTTCTTAGGCATAAAAATCGTACAAGACGAAAATAAAATAGCCCTAAATCAATCTTCATTTGTCAACGAGTTATAAGATAGATTTGAATTCACTTATTGCAAACCTATTTTAACCCCTGCTGATGTTAATTCCCATTTGGAACCAACTACTGATGAGTGTGAACTAGTAGACAAAACTAAATATCAGTCAGCTGTAGGTGCCTTACTGTATCAATCTACTAAAACTAGACCTGACATAACTTATGCAGTTGGAAATGTCTCTAAATTTTGTTCCAATCCAAACACTAAGCACTGGTCTGCAATTAAGAGAATATTTAGATACCTAAAAGGCACACCGGATCTTGGCATTACATATGGTAATGAAGATTCTGAGTTGATAGGTTATTCTGATGCCGACTGGGTAGGAAACAGAGTTGATAGGAAAAGTACTTCTGGCCAATGCTTTATGTTAAATAATTCCATTATTTCTTGGCGCTCTGTGAAACAGTCATGTGTTGCTTTATCAACAGCTGAAGCTGAATATGTTTCCCTCTCTGGAGCCTCCCAAGAAGCTGTATTTCTAAATAAATTACTATTAGATCTTAAAGTACCAAATAAGAATCCTATAGTTTTGTTTGAGGATAATCAGTCAGCTATTTGTATTGCTAAAAATGCAAAAAATCATCCTAGATCGAAACACATTGATATTAAATTTCATTACATTAGAGATCTTGTTGCTTCAAACACAATTAAACTTGTGTATTGCCCCAGCGAAACTATGTTCGCTGACATATTCACTAAACCGTTGCCTATTGATAGATTTACCAAATTAGTTGAATTAATAGGCATGAAAAATATATAATGTCGTGTGAGGAGGAGTGTTGAAATTTTAGTTAAATGTATTACACACTCGTTATATGTTTAATATTAATTTCCTGTTAGACTAGCTCAGCTATATTAAATTACCTATTGTTTCAATAACCATGTATTACTTTTAATGAGAAACGGACGTAAGGTCTAAAGTCGATCACACTTCCGTCGAGGGTTAAATACCCCTGCTTGTAGTTTCTGAAGGTAGTTGGTTCTTTACATTACTCTGTGAGGGATGTGTTCCACTCATCTCTCAATAGACTTCTAATTGTATAACATATTTACTCTTTAAATAAACTCTATGTCTTAACGTTGTTAACCCACTGTTATTTAATCTAATTCTAACAATAGTAATCATAGAGGTATTATCGAGATGTTTTATTAACCCTTAATTAGGTTCAATTTATACAGTTGAAACTATACAGGGTAAATTAATTAAACTCCGAACAAATTAAAGCTAGGTCAGCAAACACACTGATATTCAATCTAGTTTTGAAATGCACAAACAGAATGCACTAATAGAATGCACTAATAGAATGCACTAGTAAAATGCACAAATAGAATTCACAAATAGAAGGGTGTTTTTTTTTGCCGTACGGCATTTCTTTATTTCCAATATCAATATTAAATATTTTCAGCAGTTGAGTTCTTTCTTTCACATGGTAGCGTGGTTATTAATTAGTGCCGAGCGACCATTTAATTACATGGGTCACGATTCTTCCTAGAAAGAATAATCAATTTGTCTTATTTACTGTTTACGTTACTTGTCAATAATAATTAATTCCATCACTTCATTAAATAGCATCAAATCAAATATCGTACCAAAATAACAAGGTTAAATAAAACACAGTCATAGTTTAAATTACGTGTACTCTAATTAAGTAGTAGACTAGACAAAATGTTCGAGAAATAGTAAATCCTACATATACATCGTAATTTTAATTCAATTAATCAAATACCCACCTATGGAGAGTTTAACTTACAAAATGGGTCAAGCTTTGGAAGTTAAGAGTATACTTTTCACAAATAAACACTGACACAATCACTGAGGAAATACGGATGGGGTTACTGAATTTCTAATGGAGTAGGTGCGGCTGGAAGCTCTTCGGAACCACGGTACTAGTGTGTTGGTAACGATTGCACTCCTCCACTGGAACTTTGCTAATTCACTTGGACGACATCTCGTACAAATCACGGTACTATGATGGTGACTCTGGCTTCAGACTCCTACTGCTTGTTGAATGTCTGCTCTGCAACATGAGAAGTTGTTCTGCAACGCCAGAAGTTGTTCTGCAACGTCAGAAACTATTCTGCAATCGACTTCAGTTGCTTGTCCCCCCATCCTGTCTCGTTTGGCTTTGACTATGCCGTAAAGAATAGAACCTCTGCTGCCGGGATCCATAGAATTGCAAGATTCAGCCACTTGCTAAGGATCCTATCTCCACCACTATGACGGGCGGAGATCTTCATCGACTAAGTCCTGCGATGGTTACCTAAGGCTGGGGTGAGAGAAGACTTCACCCCGCCGTGGTCTTACCAAGACCGGTAAACTACTTAAGACTCTCCCGTGAGCAGAGAGTAGAGTGAGGCGAGAGAACAGGTAGGGAACGACTCCCTTCTTTATCTGAATCCACCGCTTATATACTTCCCAGATTCATCTAAAACTCCACCCAAATCCAAACGTAAGATGCCGTCTCCATGCAATTCCTATTGGTTCTTAACCCTCCTGTAGGCTGTCCCTAATTCTAACCTCCACTAATAAGAAATGACCAATTCAAAAATAACTCCTCCTAGATTTCCGACTTAAAATAATTACTCTCTCACAGAAAAGAAACATCAAACTTGAATCTCTGTTCAAACTTGAAACCTCAAGAGCTCGTTATTTCTATAAAGTAAACCACAGAAAACCTCTGGTCTAGAGAAATCAGTAGGTGATTAATTACCCTCACCAAATGCAATACATGTAACAGAGTTTGAAAGTCTTATTAACTCTCTTAAAGCAATAAATATTATTGTCAAACAACCATTCTAAAACTACAAACATTTGAGCAGAAGGTAAACATCCAATGACACTGTTTTATTTCAAAGTCATAAAAATAATTAACTTTAATTAACCAACCGGTCTGAAGATTTAATAACTTCAAGTATACAAATGCACAAATAGAATGCACAAATAGAATGCACAAATAGACTGCCCAGGGGTGGCGCTAAAGGTTGGCGCTCAATGGTGACGCTCAATGGAGGCAATCAACGGTGACGCCCAATGATGACACTCAATGGAGGCGCTCAACAGAGGCGCTCAAGTCAAAACTGGATTTGAGGGAAACCAGCCACGCTCCACAAATAGTGGAGCTGAAAAAGAAAAGAAAGGTAACGCTAGTACCGAATAAACTGTTACCTAACTTTAACTGCTCATTATACAAGGGACCAAAAAAAGATATAAAAATATTTTTCCTCTTCGGTCTTGACATTAATCAACGTTAAGGAATTGGAACTTACATTGTGCTGCTTAAGAACCTAAGTGTATTTTTCCACCATGGGACTATCGACCCATGACTGGCCTTCCCAAAACAGCAACAATGGCTGACAGACCCACAAAGTTACAATGATACCTACAAACAGAAAATTTTTTCTTTCTCCCAAAGAAAAAAGTCACTTTATATATGCATTAATTAATTATTTTCTTTCTGGTGAAGAAATGTTCTAGTTTTGGGACAAATAAAATTTTTATTCACATATAAGATTTCTTTTCTTTGAGTCAAATAAAAAATACGATTTAAATTTTAGAATTTTCTTTGTAACAAATAAAATTAGTTATTTATTTCAAATCTAGGAGTGGTTTAGGAGAAATATTTTATTTCTTCTCCATAAAGAAAACTTTTCATTGAATAGAACAAATGTTTTCTTTGCAATAAATGTATCTTTCTTTAGTATAAATGCATCAAAGATTTAATATAAAGTAATATTTATTTAAACCAATGAATTAGTATCTTTATTTATAATATAAATATTCTTTACATATAATAGAGCTTTCTTTCACTCTAATATAATGTATATTTATTAAAAAGTAATAATTTCTTTTATACTAACAAACTGGTTCTTCTTTCTAAAGACTTACATGCTTTACAATATATATTTCTTTCTTTGAAGATAGTTTTGTAGATAGATTGGGGAAGATAGAACATAAATGAAGTTTTATATGCAATATATTGAAATAATATAGCAATGAAATTACACTCAGCAGAAGCATAAGATCTTTTTCCCATTCAGAAGATGTATGTCTCCACACATTCACCCTATTCTTGATCTCCTCCAGCTATAGACGAAGCATACCTCCAGAATATATGAACTTTATATTCATCCTCTGTAGAAAAAAAATCACTTTAAATTAACTGTTTCATATATCATATACAATAATAGATCCTAATGTATTGAATAAGTTGGCTTAGGTATAGGTAGCTATAACACACCTGAACAGTTGATCAGAAATTTTTGTGTCCTCCTAGAAACTTTTATCCTTTTCAAGACTTTAGAATAAAGTTCAGTGCACTTTCTCCCACTTGTGTGAATATGGTCAGTTTTTTTCTGTAGATATAATGCGGTGAAGTTCCACCTGAAAATAAAAATTAAAGGTTTAAACAAAGTTAACCTAATTTCATATAATTTAAAGATATTTAATGCATCAAACATTAAATTTCAGGACTCAGGCAACTTAATTAATTTAAAAGAAATTGAAAACAAATGAATTATTTCACTATTTGTTGAAGAGGTTTTTAAAATATCCCATATTCTGCAGAGGACTAAGAGGAAATATAAGTTATATAACTATCTCAATTGTGACAATTTACCCAACTAATAGAGTATGAGAATCCTAGCCAAGTAATTGCCAATAATTTGGTTAGGATAAATAAATCTGGAGAGCTACTCTGCATCAGCATCAGAGTGATATTTAACTATTATCATTGATTTTTGATTTTGGGAGCTGATGATTCCAATATTAATCATATAAACACAAAAAAAGTAATCTCTGTGATTGTGAACACTTTACCAGTTTCAACAGATTGGCTTAGAAATTCCTAAGAATTAGGTATCTTCAAATTTTCAAATATAAATTAGATCTTATCAAATCATTAATAGCCTTATAAGTAGCTATTAGGTAGAAGTTTAGGAGCAATAGGTAATTTAATTTATATTGATTCAATAGTAAATAGTTTTTTTTCCTTTCTACACATATCCACCCATTTTTAATTCAAAATTTTATTTTTTATAGGTAACTTGGGAGCTAAAATAATGAAATTTCAGATTTTTTAAATTATCACTAAGTTTAGAAATATATTACCCTGCTCTGAATAATGTGACCATATGACTTTTGGTGATTTAAATTTGTGATAGTTACTCTCAGATGAAAATTCAAAAATTATCACTGATTATCTCTCTGAAATTTTGAGTATATAAAAATTCCTTCAGCTAAATTAATGGTAACATAGGATTCAATTAAAGATATTCTTCAATGGTTCTAAAATATCCCTAAGATATTGTTTAGGTTCACCTCAGAAACTCTTTGAAAAATGTTCCATATTTTGCAGACTGGCACTTTGAAACACTGGAGCCACAATCTTAACTGAACTCTACATAGTTAGCCTAAGTTAGGTAGTTAACAAACTTTAAGTCATTACATACAATATATTGAATAATTGATAGTACTACTAGTTAAGGTAAACATTACAATAAGAACAAATAGCGATTAGGTATAATATGTAGCTTAGGTTAGAAAAATAAACAATAAGAGTAGGTAGGGCTGGGATATATATATATATATATAAAATATATATATATAAAACCTACCTAACTTATTTCAGGCGCAGTGAGATAGATTTTCAGTTAAGTTGTAACTTACGTTAGCCTAATTCATTACTAAAGGGTAATGAAAGGAAGAAGTCACCTATGAAATAGCATTTAAATTTCTCAAGTAAATAGGTAGCAGGACACTGTGAACCTATGAATACCTAGTTACCAGTATTAACATTTATAATTAAAGGAAAAATGCTGACCAAGTTTTAAAAACTATGCTTTGCCAACTAATAATTCAGTATAATTATATAAATAAATGAAAATATATAATTTATATACATATACGAAAGGATTCATAACTGAGCAACTAACTGAGAACTTACCTTGATCACTTCAAAGAACTTAATGATATGACGCTCACTTCAGAAAAGCCCGCGAAAATTTCAAAGCAATATTTCGATTTGAGACAATAACAGAACAGATTTGTAACAAAGAAATATTCGACTCATCAGTGAAAAAGCTTCAAGAGAAATAAATAAAAGGTTAATAGGAAAGAAATATGCATCAAAATGCATCCAAAGAAAGCTACTTTCTTTAATCTAAAGCTCTAGTAACACTTTCAACCAAAGAAAATAAATTAAAGAAGATAGTTTTTCTTTAAAATATGCTTCGATTTCTCTGTGTGTAGTACCACTGACTAATCAACTTCAAAAATGAATTAAAGAGAGTACGCAAATTATCAGTAACCTTATGCACTATTAAATTGCCCTTTTCATATGGGACTGATAGTTAATTATCACCTATTTTCTAGGTAGGTGAGGCTTGTTAATAAACTTATCCCATAGAGCAAAATAAGTCTCCGGTTCGTTAACAATTATTTGTATTATCTTAACTTGAAGAGACTTGGAGGTAATTGATTGAATTCTATTAAACTGACAAATGACTAAACGGTAAAAGTTTTTAGGAAGTAAATTAAACACAAGGAAAAGTTACATGAGTGTACTTATATTAAAGTTCGAATAGTACAGAGTTCTAAGACTTACGCACAAGTTTTGAATAAACTAGGGGTTGAGTAAACTGAGGGTTTAAATAAACAAGGGTTTGAGTAGCCAACTCACGAAACCCGTCGATGGACAAGTCCGACCGGACTTGGTCCGACCAACCAGTCTTCAAGAGACTATCGCGAACTATGAACACGTTAACTAGACGTCAACGGAATTTAAAGGATGGACTGGAGGGTCCAACCTTCCAGTGAGTGAATAAACTTCTGTTAAGGTACTGATAGTACTTTTCAAAGATGTTTTTCTACTCACTGCAGATAGAAATAACACACAATGCATTATTCAAATTTAACACGCTAGTGGTAATGGCTTTCTATACGATTAACATATAGATCGAACAGAATTACTACTAGTTCATTTTAGTAAAACCTTATTTGCTAATAAACATCCAAATTTAAGCATACTATTTCAGAGTCCTTATTAACTTAATACATGATCAGAAATGTTACAAGTTCCTAACTATTAATTAAGTATTTCAATTAGAATAATTGAAATACTTACTTAATTCCTTTTAAATTAATTTAAGTATTAATTTCAATTCTATCTATAGAAAAAGAACTCAATATTCTAATTTGTATAATTGATTTACAAAGTTCATGAAGTTATATAACTTAGTACAAATTATAAAGTTATTTTCTGAGTTACAAGTTATAGCTCTGGGTTACAAGTTATAAAGTTTTGTTCTGAAGTTACAAGTTATATTAGCGGCTTACATCAAAGCTATTCGTTTATAATTATATTCGAGAATAGCATGACCATAAATTTAAATAGCATTTCATTCTAATGAACAGTGTACAAGATTAAAAAGAATTCGTCTGATTAAATGATTATCAAATTATAGAAATTGAAAGATTAAGTAAAGATACAAGTTCAGCGTATTAACAATAGATTATTGTTAATATGCACAATAGACTTAAAAAGCATATTGCCACTAGGGTTGTGACAATATGCTTTATTAATCATAGATCTTTAGAATATCACAGACAAAATGAAATGATATCGAATACTATATACCGCTGGTTTAGAACGATTAAATTGTTTTTAATTCAATACTTCTATAATATTTTCAGGATCTATGATTTTATACGCATATTGTCACAACCCTACTAATCACTATACACATGACTTCATTATAGAGGAGTTGTACTGGTAGAACTTCTCTTTCATGAAAAACAAACTAGTTTACTATATAGAGATTCATAAAAAAACTCAAGGCAATTTATGGCAGACTAAACTAAATATGTTCACTATAGAGGTTAGATCGTTACAGGTTCAGTTGAACCTTTGGTTCAACTGAACATGATATGGTTCACTATACAGCTGTTCATTATAGAGGAGTTCTACTGAATAAATTCAATCATTTATATGATACTAGTGTTCTTCCCATTAAAATTAATGGGTTATCAATAGTAAAAGAAAAAAATCATATAAATTAAAAATATATATGTCTAAAGAATATATTTAAAGAAATAATCCTAATATGGCCCATTGGTTGACATCAAAGTGTTGGAAGAGCCTCAATGGTACTACGCGAGTAACTTTTACCGCGTGAAAAAAACGTTCTAGCTACATACTAAGACTATTTATTGATATTCTGAGTATTTATTATGATGCATTAGGGTGTGATAAAGCGAACTGAATTGGTTTTATACATAATTTTTTTAGTTTTTTAATAATTCACGATATATACAATTAGTGTTGTAATATCGTGAATGGTGTACAATTTCTTTATTTTGTTGATTAATTTTTATTTCATTATGTTAGGTTTGTTAAAGGAACTTGTTAATAATAATTAAGTGATACTGAATCAGAATATCTTCTTCATTTTCAAATTAAATCTACGAAGCACTCTTTGTTCTTTTGAAAGCTGCATTTTGAGGGTTTCGAATAGGAGATAAAAATTAATGGCGAGATGATTCAAATACCAACTTCAAAACCCAACTTTCAAATGGTAATTATTTGTTTTATTTTCTCTTATTTGTTAAACAATTACTAGAATTTAATGTTTTTACATCCATATAAAATACAACCTCTTATGATTTTTTTTCATACATTTCGTGCTCGCGCAAGCCCTCCTTTTTATTTATCTTTTTTTAATTCACTTTAGGATGTTTAATTTTTGTCGTAACTCTTAACATATCATCACGATAGATTTCTAGCTTTGATTGTTTGTAAAATAAAGTTCTGTAGTTGGAAAATAGGTTTCCTTTTCTAGCTTTGATAGTTTGTAAAATATACTACAGTAGTTGGAAAATAGGTTTCCTTTTTCTTGCGCCACCCTGTATATAGTATACAAAAAATTTAGACACAAAAACATAGAAAAAAAGACACAAGTACAAGAATTTTTACTACTAATCATCCAATAAATATTTTTCATAATCGTACTTCAATTTGAAAACAGAATTTTATTTTATTATTAAGTGCTATCCCAGTTAAAATTCGGTGCAGTATAGCGGACGTTTTACTGTAGTTTATGGCAGTCTCAGCATTTTTAAGCAGCGGTCAGCAGATAATCTCTGCTTTCTACAAATGTTTACCGCGACCTACTTACGCCACGGCAGTATAAGGATGAGATAACCTGCGGAGGTTTGACGCGTTATTATCTGCCGAAAACTCTGGAGAACAGAGCATAGAAAATCTTCAGAGTTTATAGTCGATAATATTGGCTAAAATCTCCAGAGATAGAAGCACCACATTGCTCATGAATCATAATCCAACAAATTAATTTGAACAAAAATAAATCGATAAAAAATTTTTTATCGATAGTGTAGCTAATAATAATAATAGCTTTAGTTAATTAATTATTGGATAGCCCTAATATAGAATAAACATTAATCACTATTGTTCATGGTAATCAGCTATGGTTTGGCTCATTCAGTTTTATATTAAATCTATTGTTACCTAATATTTATTTAACCACGGATATCATTGAGTAATTTGTATGCGCTTTTTTATTTCTCATTTGTCAGAGTGAACCACTAAAATATTTGAAAGTAACACTTATAGAAGATCAAAGCAATTATAGTGAAGGCTGAGAATTATATGATATCAGGCTTTATCAGTATACAGTTTTTCTGTATCTTCTCACATAGGCCTATTGGAATCGGCCTATGTCCCAGTTACTCCCACTGTGACATATCTATATATCCACAACCAACAGGCGACTCAAGTTATAAAGTACTACCGATGTCATTTAAGCAAATAAGTTGACTTTTATTTTAAATGGTCCACTCGTCCACACACTCTGATAGCTTAGCTACATACCTTAGCCATGTTTGATGTTTGAAACTTCGAAGTGTGCACTGTGGACAAAGTCGCCAGTATAGCCTATATCATAATATTGATACGTATCTAAAAGATGAGCGGCGCACCAGATAACGGCGCACCCCCCATACGTTCTATTAGATAGGTAGATTGAAAGATGATTTATGACACCTATATGTAGAAATAAAGTGATGATACCTATATGTAGAAATAAAGTGAATTTGATATTTGTTATTTCAAATTTATGACTGATGGTACCTGAATGATCTGAAACCACAAGTTCACAACCAGTCTGTATTTGGTTTACAAAATTTCAATTACTTTTCCAAAAAGCTGAAAAAAAATTCAACAAAATACATACCTACCTACCTATTTCATGATAGCTATTTGAATGAGCCACCAACATTTTTTTCATTTACCTACCTAGCCACCAAAAATATAAAAAATAATTGTAAAATAGGAATAAATAGCTAAAATCCACAGACTTTACTAAAATATTATTTTTGAAGGGGAAAAATTCCACTGACAAGTGAGTGGAATTTTCATATGAAATACAGTCTGGGCATTAACCATTCTGTATTTGGTGCACAAAATTCTTCTGACTTTTTCAAAAAGTTGAAAAAATCCACCATAAATTTCCATTAATCTGGCTGATCTAGCAACTTTTTTCCCATTTATCCACTGAAAATTAATGGTAACATAGGATTATAGGAATAAATGGCTAAAAATCCACCGACTTTGCCAGAATATTATTTTCAAAGGGCAAAAAATTCCACAGACATATCTGATATCGGTGAAAATTACCACGAAATACAGACTGGGGCTTTAAGGGAGTCAGGGAGATAGATATTCGCTCGAGTCTTGACTGACGTCTAGATATATTGAATTTTCTTGAATAGTTTATAGTTTTGAATTCATTCCTACCTATCCAGAATACAGGAACTGATAAAGTGTTCTCCAAGATATCCTACATTTTGACCTCTGTTCTCAGTAAAATACATGTAAATATAGGAGGAAATTATGGATTGTTTGCACAAAAAATGTTAATGTCCCATATTCTGCAGACTGGCTAGTGGCTAGTACCTATACAAGCTATATCTATTTACCTGAATTCTACTTTGATCATAAAAAGAGATCTCTGTATTATTGTATACAAACCAGTCTGCAAAAGATGCATGAAGTTGTGAAGTTTATCCGGCAACTATTGAGGACTTGAAATTAGTCTCCTGAATTATCCGGCGACTATTTCCTAATTGATTCCTATGTTTACATGTAATTAGTGGAGAGAATTTTGAGATTTTTAGTAATTTTGGAGAGAAATTTGAAAATCTTTGGAGACAAATTGTCCCAAAAATTAAATATCTGGAGACTGATTGTGCATGCTTTGCAGACTGGTATACAAAGTATGCCAGTTAATGCCAATTGATTGACCCTCAGCCTTACATAATACGATAATAAGTTACATTTGTAAAGGTCAAAACTCAGATATGTCTAATTGGATTAACGTTTTGATTTAATTTAATTCCTATGTTCCCATGTTAATTTGGCCTAAAATTTTAAGAAATGAGCCAAAATTGACCCGTCTCAGAATCTTTAAATTTTGGCTAGAAATTGGCTTACAATCTGCCAGTCTCTTGAACATGGCGCATGATGATGATTATTCAGATTATATAATGATGCATCTTGACAGTTTCAATATATTTAGGTACCTATTCTCATGTAAATTTTAGCATTAGCTATATTTAGAGAGACAACATAGTTTTGAAATTTAGATAAATGAAGCTGTAAAATTAGGTTACAGCTTGACGGAGGTCACTTTTCTTTGACGGAGGTCACTTTTCTTTGACGGAGGTCACTTTTCTTTGACGGAGGTCACTTTTCTTTGACGGAGGTCACTTTTCTTTGACAGAGGTCACTTTTCTTTGACAGAGGTCACTTTTCTATGACGGAGGTCACTTTTCTTTGACGGAGATCACTTTTCTTTGACGGAGGTCACTTTTCTTTGACGGAGGTCACTTTTCTTTGACGGAAGTCACTTTTCTTCCATGTTACAGACCAGTCTGCAAAACATGCACAATCAGTCTTCCAATATTTAATTTTTGGAGAAATTTCTCTCCAAATATTTTTTAATTTCTCTCCAAAATGGCCAAAAATCTCAAAATACTCTCCAATAATTACATGTAAACTTGGGAATTGATTAGGAAATTGTCGCCAGATAATTCAGGACACTAATTTCAATGCCATAATAGTCACCGGATAAACTTCACAACTTCATGCATCTTTTGCTGACTGGGTTACAGATAATGTCAGTTAAAGCCAATTAATTGGCTTAAATTTCAAATAGCCAAAACTCAGATATGTCTAATTGGCTTAAAATGTTGAATTAATTCCTATGTTCCAATGCTAATTTTGGCTTGAAATCTTCAAAAATGAGCCAAATTGGCTTGGCTTAGAATCTTTATGATATTTTGGCTCAAAAATTCGCTTACAATTTTCCACCCTCTGAAACATGGCAGTTTTCTTTGACGGAGGTCACTTTTCTTTGGCGGAGATCACTTTTTTGACGCAGGAAGTCACTTTTTTTTGACGCAAGAGGTCACTTTTTTTGACGCAGGAGGTGAATATTTTTTGACGCAGGAGGTGACTATTTTTTGACTCAGGAGGTGACTTTTTTTTGACGCAGGAGGTGACTTTTTTTTGACGCAGGAAGTCACTTTTTTTGACGCAGGAAGTCACTTTTTTTGATGCAGGAAGTCACTTTTTTGACGCAGAAGGTCACTTTTTTTGCCGCAAGAGAATTTTTTTGACGCAAGATACACACGGCACTAATTTTTCACACATGTTACACCCCTATTTAATTATCCCATCTATTCTTCTATTAGCAACATGTGCAAAATTATGAGTACATGCTCCTATTACAACTTAAAGTACCCAGGCAGAAAATTATGGTAATATTATCCGTAAATATGAAGTTTATAGATGAATATTATGGAAAAATTATCCATGCATTAAGGGCGGGAGCGTCCGCTTTTATTATCCATATTATCGATAATTGTAATAGAAAATTTATCCATGTGAATTTCGTAGTTTACCGATATTATCAGTTAATTTACGGATGAATTAAATGAAATAATGGATATTCCTTCCGATAATGGATGTCTGATTTACCATAATGGTAAAATTATCCGTGCATTAAGAGAGGTAACGTTCACATATATTATAGACAATTGTTATAGATGATTTATCCATGTAAATTTCCAAGTTTACAGATATTTATAGTTTATTAACGGATATATTAAATAATGTTACGGATATTTTTACCATTAACTAAGGATGATTGAATTACCATTATGGTAAATATTTTCGCTTTTATTATCCATATTATCGATAATTGTAATAGATAATTTATCCGTGGTGAATTTAGTTATTTGCAGATATCATTAGTTGATTTATGGATAAATTAAATAATGTTACGGATATTTTTTTGCTATTAACCGAGGATGATTGAATTACCATTATGGTAAATTATCACTTTTATTATCCATAGTTGTTATAGATAATTTATCCTTGCTGAATTTAGTTATTTACAGATATTAGCTATTAGTTAATATATGGATAAATTTCTGATGTGGAAGTAATACACATATATTGGCTGGAAAATAAATTTATTAATATAAACAAAAAACTTGTTTCCAAACCAGACCAGGAAAACTTACAACTAAATTTTTAGCGAGTTGATTTTGACTGGAGTGGGCATTTAAGACACAGTAGGTGACTTTATACGTCTCAACTAATTTAATCTAATAAATTTAGTTTACTCTGTTTCTTGGACTTCTGGTAGTGATTCAGCGTCTTGGGCTTGCACTTCAACATCATTGGCATCTGAATTAGGTCTTACAATCTTAGCTGCAGATTCCTCTAATTCACCTTCCTTTTGTTTCCTCTTCTTTGGAGTGACATAATTGAAACTCTTGAGACTTGCAGAAATGAATCGATTCAGATCTGATCTCGGTACACCCACATGTAGGACTTCCAGCAATCCTTTAATAGAAGAAAAATTTCAGTTGCAGAAATGTAACATAATTTTAACATTAATTAGTTCGATTTCGAAAATTAAATCTTAAATATATACAAAATGCAAGAGAGAATGAAGAAAGTGATAGTGAATAAAGCTAAGAACTTGTAGCTATTTCAAAAGCATAACACTATCCCACTAATTGCAAATAACTGACAAATGGTATATATATATATATATGTGATAGTTATAGGATCCAGATCACATCAGTTTAGGAACTGCATAGGCAAACAAATTTTACAATCATCACACTTGATCCTTTATTCAATTGTCGATCTCTTTAATTTAATGCATTATTTTGCAATATATACAAATATCAACATTACATACCATAAATTAATGGGGCAACATCATGATCCTTGAAGCTGTTTTTAGTGGCTTTCCTTTTGTCCCCCAACCCACTGAGGCTGAAAGTAGCTGCAAATTCTCTGGTCATAAGTCTTCTGAAGATTTTCGTTACAGTATCGGTAGGAGAATGGCCCTTCTGACTACCAAGAATTACTTTCTGTTAATTATATTCTTGAGTAAGTTTGGTGTTAAAAAATATATAATACATAAAAACTAACTATTATATCATTACATAGCTGCATATCTAATATATATCAAAATATGAAAGTTGGGAAATAAAATTCAGATAGTTGCTACTTACTATATCTTCAAATTTTAGTAGATTGCTCAGCTCCTCCATGGTAGCAGCTGGGTTCGGACATTCAGTTAACTCACGAGGCTTTATGACACTCTCAAAGCCTTCTTCAACTGAAACGGCAATTGCTGCTAGTATCTTCAGTGCCTTATCAAGAGACTTCTGAACTTCAGAAATTTTATCTTCAAGGATCCTAGTGAGATGGAAATTACAACAAATTGATGAAAAATTGTGACACTACACCCCTTCCACTTCAGTCATCACAGCTGATACCCAGAATTATAACAAGCTATGATTTTTATATAATAATCGGTAACGACTCTTGACATTGTATGAAGCATAATCATTATGATACAATATGGGCCACAAAAATGTTTCCACTTTTTCAAATACTTGTAAATCTTTAGCAATGAACGAGAAAACTGTATCTCTGTCTATTTTTCTCCGCCTCTTATTGTACTATTAACAGGTAAAAAAATTTTTAAAATGATGGACATAGTTTAAGAAAAGATGAACGAAGAGTGAGGGTGATTATTTTTGTCATTGCGCGAAGGTTATTCTTAGATTTAACTCTGTGATTTTACTTAGTAAAAGGCAGTGAATAAAATGAAAAAATATAAAATGGTAGACATTTTAATACAGGGTTCTTAAGCTTCTTCCTTAGAAATTATTTGAAAATAGAACAACTTCAGTGATATTTTGATCTTATTGTAGTTTTCACTAGGAATATTCGTTCTTCGGTTGTTCATTGCATGGTTGAGGCTTGCTTCACACTTGCATTTTTAACAACGCGAAAAAAAGCTTTTCTTAAAATGTGTTCACACTTGCGTTTTTCCCATCAGCAATAAAAAAAAACAATTTAAGAAAAAGCTTTTTTCGCGCTGTTGAAAATGCTTGTGTGAAACAAGCCTTAACCATGCAATGAACAAGCGAAGAACGAATATTCAGAATGAAAGCTTCAATGAGATCAAAATGTCACTGAAGTTGTTCCATATCCATATAGTTTCTGAGGAAGAAGTATAAGCATTGAGCACCCACAATTAAAATGTCTATCATTATTTTTTTTTCTTTTATTCAATGTCTTTTAGTAAGAAAATTACTGAGTTAGCTCTAAGAGTAACATTCACGCAATGATAAAAAATAATCACCCTCACCCTTTGCTCACCTGTTCTTAAACTATGTCCATCAGTTCAAAATTGTTTTTACCAGTTAATAGTACAATAAGAGGCGGAGAAAAAGTGACCATGATACAGTTTTTTCGTTCATTGGCTATAACAATTTACAAGTCTTTGAAAAAGCGGAAACATTTTTGTAGCCTATCAAAGATCAATTTCATCGAGTTCTGAACTGTAAAGTTAAAATAAATAAAAATGACCAAATTAGATGAAAGTCTACAGAGTTCTACCTAATACACAAAATAAGATAAGAGACCATTAAGAGCTAAGTATGATGCATATCAACGTACTTCTCATATGCACTAGGCTGCATATTAGCTGATCCGCTACCTTGAGATTGATTTCGCACAATGGGAGGAGTAAATGCATTTGACACAGTGACTAGTTGCATGCCTGGAAAATCTGTTGTTTCAGAATCTGATGAGTCTGCATCACTGCTCATTTCAGTGGCTGTAGTGTCCATAATATTACAAGCATCATAGAGTTTTTTCTCACATTTCTTGAATTTTCCTGAAAGAATACCATATAGCTATGTAATTTCATTTTTCTATTCCATTTAAATAACTGAAATCAACATCAATTGACATCTTAAACATATGAAAGGATAAATGCAACTACTAACCAGATTGGGCAAGCACTTTTGCAGGATGCAGTGTCCAACTCTTCCCCGGTTTCTCCTCTTTTTTTTAGCTTTTGACTGTACATCTCCTGGTGGGAAGAGCACTTTGATGCAGTTATCTTGCCCCGTTTCAGAATGCATCCAACGCTTAGGAATAACTTCATTAGATCTGTCCTCAAAAATTACACCTAAGAATCTGCTGTATTTTTGAACCATGATATTGTTTTATTAATATAATTTAAATCTAGAATGAAAAATCATCATAGCTTCATTATGAAAATTGGTTCATCACTAAGTAACTCCAATAGATGTCCACTAATATTAATCCAAAAATAAAACAAGGGACTTTGAAGGAGAGGACATATAGGAGAGTAGCTCTAGGACAACTGCCATAGCAGACAACTGAAATATATTATAATTTTATTTTGGGTGAATTGTAATGAGTTTGTAAACTTACCCTTTATTGGAATTCATTTGATGTAAAGTGTATTATTATTTTAACCTAAAATTTTATTATAAAAATGATAATTGTATAGTCTGAAATTGTGAATGAAGAACCATGGAAATCAATATTGAAGTGATATTAAATTTCTTTCTTCGTTACAATCATTTGCTTGCACAATTAACACCTTAAATAATCAAATGGTTCACAAAATAGTAACCTCTATAAATGCAAAACTTTCTTTTCAAAAATTTAAGAAAATAAACAATCTTTACATATTAAAATTTTCAGTGAGTGTGAATTTGCATCTTATTATTTAAGAGTTGTTTTCATAAAGCACTGGGCATATATGAGTTAACTAAAATTTGATTTGTTATTAGTGTAATAACAAATATAATAAAGATGGTACGAATCAATTTTTTTTGCCGATACCACAGTTTTTCATCGATATCGATTCCTAGATTTTCACTGATACCTATACATAGATTTTCACCAATACTTTGATTATTTGAATGAAATTAATAATTTTGAAAATTAGGATTACCTATCTATATGAAATTATTGTTACATCAATTTAAATTGATGGAATAGATATTATTTAACAGATAAATAATAAATTGTAATATAATTTTTTTAAATATATACTAGTGTTATAGGTAAAGTATCAGCACTTTTTTTGCTTAAGACAATATCAGAACAACTGATACCAGAAAATAATGCTGATATCGATACAAGAAAATTAACGATACTTCTGATACTTCGTCTCATCCCTAAAATTTAAAACATATTTTAGTAATACTTATTCAGATACTTTGCTTTGACACTTTTCAAATATAAGACATGTAATGCATGGATTTTTGATCAGAGCAAAGCAAAGAAGCAATAGAAAAACTAATTCAAATTTCAAAGTTACTGAATAAAGTGTTCTTTTTGAGAATTTTTAAAAATAGAAATACAATAATCAATACTTCAGTTTCTAATTCTGAATCTAGCAGCAAAATTAGTTTTTACAAATAAAAAAGAGCAATTAACCCACTGAAAAATTATTAAATAATTAAATGCGAAGTATGTGTTTGTACTATTCTTTATATTTCGAAATGTTTGAAAATAATGTTTTGCATCTATTGATTTTAACCTTTTTGTCAAACATTTGTTATTTAAGGTTCTTGATGGGTTAAATGTGAAATAATGACTTAACAAAGATATAAATTTAGTAAGATAGCAGCCCATGGACCAAGGTGCAAATGTTTTGTACTATATATTTATAAAACCTCCTGAACAAAATGATTCTTCAGTTTCCATGAGAGTTTAAAACAAGATATAAAATTAAGAGGGGTTTAACATCCCATCTCAAAACCAAGAAAATAAGAACAAGGACTTTAATATGAACCTTGTAATGAAAGACCATAGCACTATTCTACCATAATGAATGTGGCTAAGTTTAAAACAAATAATTCACCTAATCAATATTTATATATTATCATTTAATTTCAATCAGAAAAATAAGAATCATTTTGACAAATAGCCCCACCAACGCTATTTATAGTGGCCTCTTCCATTTTTTGTAAGGTTAAATTTATTGGATAGCACAACTAAACAAAATAAATACAATATTCCTACAATAAGAAATACAATTCTAATTATGTTACCTTTGAAATACACATTATTTATGGTAGACTTGTATAGTTAGCTAGCTATCTAGCTAGCTACAGAAAATGATGGAACTTCCTCAATATTCATATATACTAATAAATCATATTCGACATTTCACAGTTTAAGAGATGAAGAAATAAAGATTAGCATGATGTCAAATGAAGGCCATGGCATCGCACAACAGTATGAGGCATCAAGAGAGCTACAAAGCTTCCTAATGTTTTTCTGTTTGGAAGGAGCATCATTTTACCAAAAATATTCTTTGAAGATACCCATTTAGGAGTAGTCAATTTAGAAACTAAGTATATGCCGATAGAATCAGCCTTAATAGGGGAATCAAAGAAAGATACTTTAGTATGGAACAAAGAAACAAGAAGTTTAATTTTTCTTTCAGATAAATGGATTCCCATCAAAATAGCAATGTCCCCTCCTTTCAGTTGAATACAACTGTCTGAAGTTTTATCACTTATGCTTATTTTGATGCTACTTCCAATTGGCATAGTTAATTGTCTGAAACAATGTACTGATTTATTTACATGGCTACACTTCATTGATCTAGATGGATTGAATTTTCTTTCACGAGGCTCAGAAATATTCATATTTTGTCTTGTTATGTGAGGAATAATTTGTTGTAACGGTTTAAAACCATTCCTTACAGCAAATAAGATTCAAAACAAAAGCAGCTAACCAAGTTTAAGTTTCCATAAACTTTATAATCATCTACGAGGTGTATCATACAATGAACATTATAGGAAACAAAGGATTTCCCATATAATTTGGAAGAAGAAGAAACAAAGTCCTTCATCAAAGAGTCCATTAATTCCAAATTCACTGTTTGGTCATCACTCAGAAAGAATTTCATTGCTATAGCAAACTTTAGATAATTTTGATACAATTCAGGGGCAATTAATTCTTCATTAGCCAAGAGGACAAATCCTATATAGCAAAGGAATAATCTATGTTCGCTTGCCTTCCAGTGACACAAATTTTTTATGCCTCCATCCAAAGTTCTGTTAAAATCAGAGGGTATGTGCTGCTGAATCTCATCTAAATTTACTTGCAAGTCTGCTTTCATTTTGGTGGACAAGTTAACATTTTTCCCTCTTTTGTTAAAAGTAGTCAATCTCAAAAGTATTCGTTTCATTGTTCCAATACATACGGAATGCATATAATCTAGAATGAAACCAGAAACCATAGGGAAATTTATCAACTCTAAGGGTGAATCACCTTTGTGATGAATTTGGTGGGTCCTATTATTGAATGATTCATCAGTTCTTAGAGTATCAGTAACTCTAGGATATACAACAGACCCATGATATTCCCCATGCTGGGTACATCTTTCACAACTTCCATATCCAGAATGACTAACAATATTTTTCAGTGATGCTCTGACAGGAGCATCACAGCAGAAAGCCTTCAGATTTAATTTTACAGAACCATGTGCAGTATCTAATGGAGATTCAATATCACTGAAAAAAGCTTCAAGCAATTTGCTAGAGTCAGGAAAACCTGTGTGATTTACTTTATTTGAACAATAAATACCAACACAAAATATATGATCATCAGAAAAATTCATTGCTTTTACCAATAATGGATAAGCTGTATACTTTATGGTATTGTTGAACAATGGTATACCATCAATGTTGACTAGCAAATCCACTACTCTAACACAATTAGTATTTTGATTGATCAGTTTCATTATACCTGTTAACCAATTTGGGAAATGGATATATTCACCTCTGTCCATTGGTTGAACTATGTTTTGTTCTCTATCATACTTGAGCAGTGTTTTGACACTTTTGGGTAAAGAAGGAAAATTATTCCTTAACTCTACCAGTAACCTGTTCACTGACTCATGAGACACTTTTTTTTCCCTCTTTATCCATGTAGATAAAGATGTTTCAATTAAATGTGTGCAGTTCTCAGCAGAATAATGTACATTAGAAAAATTATCAGTTATTTCATCTTGATTATCACAGTGTAGCAAAGAAAAGGATCTTGATGAGTCATTTGAAGAGGTTTCTTTGATAGTACTTGAACTATTACTCATAGATTCATTATCAAGACAGGGCGAAGATCCAGAACTGTTTGAAGGAGACCTGTCAGGGTATTTGGATGTAACAATAGGTAATGCATCATTATTTCTATTTGTAGACAATTCTTCAGGTGAAGATGCACCGTTTCTTGAATCAATTAGTTTCACTGTAATCAATCTTCTTCGTTTCTGTCGAGAAGACAATTCAGTGAAACTTTTTCTTTTTCTTGGCATATTGTAATTATTTATAGAGAGAAAATAAATTGGTTTTCCAAGATAACTGAAATAAGGTAGTCACATTTAAGATATTAAAAATTATAACAATGACAACTAGGTGACCTAGGTTTACCAAGCTTGGAGACCAATTAATTTTCTCACAACCCGGGCAACTTTCCTGCCATACTTAGAAATGACCATACGAGGGTGATTTATTTGTTATTCACATGTTTTACAACTTAATTCACCCCTCCAAAATTTTGCCACTTTTGATATTGTAGCTAATTCAATATTATTAAGAGAAAGACCTGAGCTGATTGGAGACTTTGTGCATTTAGGTACTTTGAAACACAGGTTATTAACAAACACAAAAATGATACATATTCTGCAGACTGGCTACAGCTTATACTTTATAGGCTATTTTTACATGTCACTTTCTCCAAGTCTCTGAAACAAGGCATCTAGACATATGAACTCTGGTCACAGGTAATTTTAGGTAAATTATGGCTCTAGGACCTTTCGTCAAAAAACACCTTCACCGCATTACACTTGAGCCGAAAAAAATGACAATTATTTACCTAAATAAGGTATACTTATTTTACAGTAAATAACAGTATAGACTATAGTATACATTTTTTCACTATTAAATCTAACCAGAAGGGGACAAGCCTCCCCCCCCCCCCCTCTAAAATAAAAACAGACCACTAACATAACTTTAGGTGGACAATATCTCTTCATATTTATAACGTATAGTGTTTTTTTACATTTTCGCCGAAAGTGGCGTGCGGCGGATGTGTTTTCGGCGAAAGGACTGGTCACCCTAAATTACAACCATAAACATTTTAAATTACCTACATTTATGAGGGTTTTGAACCAATGTAGTAGGTATGCTTTTTATTAGATAGTTTTTGTGGTTTGAAGTCAAAGTCAGTTGTGGGCTAAAATTTAACTTCTTTACCCCATTTTAAGACAGGTGAGCAGACTGAATGACAGAGATAATGCCAAATTAGCCAATCTGCATGAACTGGTAAAGAGTTTGAAGAGATCTCTTTTTCTGTTCACGGTAAAAATAATGTAACATATAGGGATAATTCATACGTGTTCATAGCAAATTTAATACAGAAATTAGTAAATTGACAGCAATATACTATTAGCCTAGTTACGATTTCTTATACGGTTATACATTGATACATTCTCTGTTTCAATATCTTGAATGTTGCAACCTAGCTTCAGAAAAGTGCAAACTGGGGAGACAAAATAACTTTCTCACTACACTGGCGACTTTTCTGCTATACTTTGAAACATTGCACAGGATCAGCCAAGTTAGTGAAAACATGTCGTTGAATTATTTTCAACTCCTTGAAAAAGTCAGTGGAGTCCAATTTGCAAAGTATGGCACATTTGCCGCAGGGTCAAGCAGGTAAATTGCGGCACAACTATCTAACTGCAGCCTCTAACACAGTGGTTCTAAACCTTTTTGGAGGTACCGAATCCCAGAAGCTCCATATATGCATTCATCGAACTCTTGTAGTTGGAAAATAAAATGTGTTTTCCCCCTCAAAATAAAAATATATGTACATAACTAAAGTTAAACTGTATTAGTGCACAAACTGTACCAAGCATCATTTGCACTGGCACACTAAATCAATATGCTCAATGATCAAAAGGAATTAAACATGAATTTTGCATATAAACAAACAACTTAATGAGCCAAACTGCCGAACCCCTGGAAGTGACTCACCGAACCCTTGGGGTTCGATCGAACCGAGGTTAAGAACCACTGCTCTAAAAACAGAAACATCATAGCTTCAAAACATACATTAAAAACTTAAATTAATATATTATAGCAGGCACTGCGGTTCTTTTGATAGCTATGCAACATTTTAATGTAATTTTGTTTCAAAATATTTTAGAGACTCTTTAAAAGGGCTGCAATTTACCTGCGTGACCCTACTTTGGGGAGTTTTCTGGTGGCAAATGTATTTTGGCAAGATCTTGGAGACTGTTAACTACATTTACATGCATGTAATTATTGTATACATTTGTGAGAAATTAGGAGAGACATTGGAGTGCAGTGGAATTCAGTACATGATACCAAATGCACAGTGGTTTCGACTTTTCAATTGAGAACAACAACCAATATATTAAATAGAGAAATGAGATAAAAATCCAACTGTGCCGGTTGGCGGTTGCAGAATAGGAAGATATTTGGGACATTTTCTATGAACAATTTTGAATAAGTTCCAATAGTTACATTAATTTAAATTGAAACAACTAGCTACCCACTTAACATTAAATTTCAAACTAAATACTCTTCATTACCTAATCACTAATCAGTAATCACTTTTCAAATTTAGTGGATTTATTACTTATTTCATGGATATAAACATAACTGGCATTGACTAGCATCATTGATCATTCTAGGTACCTACTTCAACCGTATCTGGATTAATAAAAGTTAAAAAACCAGCCAAAATGCCAAATAGGTTCAGATAAAGATTTGAAGGGAGTCTAGGAGACTAGGCAGTAGATACTAGTTACTTCTTATTTAGGATACTATGATATTGTGATATGTGACTATGCATACTATCCAGTTTGTATTTGCTGCACAAAATCCCACTGAATTTTTGAAAAAGCTGAAAAAAAAACACCATAAATTTCAGTAATTTGACTGATCCATCAAAATTTTCCCAATTCATCCACTGAATAAATAATATGAATATTACAGTAACATATGAATTAATAGCTAGAAATCCACCGACTTTGCCAGAATACTACCTATGTTCAAAGGGGAAAAATTTATCACAAAATACAGACTGGCCTACTATGGCGGGATATGGCCTATTACCTTGGTAGATAATTTTTCCTGCCAGTTTTTGTCTCTAAAACTGAAACAAACAAGGCACGCAGTGACGCAGGGCAGATACTCTGGTCTCAGGTAAATTGCGCCTCTTCAACTTCAAACTATTTTGTTAAGGAAAACTATATTTCCAGGTACTAAAGCATGTCCAAAGTCCAAACTCGCCATTTTAATGGCGAGTTTATCATAGTTATTTTGAGCCATTTAATTTTAAATGGAGAGAAATATCTAATTTTCTCTTATGCAAGCTACAATGGTATTTTGGAGAGAATTATGGTGAATTTTGGTAACAGCTGGAGAGAAAAATGGAGAGATTATGAGATATACTATATTATTTAGCTAAATTTATATCAAATTGTTATTTTAAATTTATATTGAATTATTTAGTAAAGGTCTATGAGTATTATGCAGTTAAACTATTATTTTATATTAGGTAGGTAGTGTCATTGTGGTTTGAGGCCAAAAACAGTTAGGTACATATTACTTAGTACGCTAACTAGTTTAGTAGGGCGTACCGCGTAGCGGGTCGTAGCCTTATTTAGGTAGGTACTCTAATTTAGGCAGGTGACCATTAACCAGACTGAATGACAAATTAGTGAGTAGTGCGATGAATAGGTAGGACCGTAGGTACCATGTTTCAGAGACTGGATACCTAATTGTAAGCCAATTTTAAATTTTTGAACCAATGTTATATATAGAAATTTGGAGCCAAGCCAATTTGGCTTATTTTTTTAAGATTTCAAGCCAAATCAATTAATTAACATGGGAACTGTGAAACATAGGAATTAATTCAAAATTTGAAGCCAATTAGACATAGGTATCTGAGATTTGACCATTTCAAATCTAAGCCAATTAATTGGCTTTAACTGACATAGGTACTCTGTAAGTTTGTAACATCATCATGGGGTCACTTACAGATAGGTACAGCCTAGGCATAAGCTGTCACTTGTCAGCCTGTAGGCTGACAGCTGTCTGGATAAGTAACACAGTGTTTATCAGCCTAGTTAGCAAATTAGAAAGCCTAATTTTTAAACCATGTAGGTACACCTATATTTACTTATTTTACTAGGTCGGCAAATAGGGTTTTAATAAAATAGTTTCCTAGTTAGGCGGCTAGGTAGGTACGTGACTCAATGACCTAGTAGGTAGGCAGTACTAGGTAAGTACCTAGTCTTAATTGCAAACTCCTCCTCCTCGGAAAGTAGAGTGCTAACCTAATTAGGTAGTTCCTAACTAGTTAGGTTACAGAGGTAGGTTAGTTAATAGAGATGTATTAGATGCTTACATACCTAGTTAGAAACTTAAAGGAATATTTCTTAGCTATACCTAGAGTACCAATATAGGGTTTCACCCAACTAACTAGCTACCAACCTAGCTAGTTAGGACTTAGGAGCTTAGGTGCCTAAATAGGAAATATTTCAATAGAATATTTAGGTACCTAGGTATATAGTTAAGCTGTAACAAGCCTCAGACATTTATCTTACAGGTAATATTAATAAAGTTTTAGTATTAGCTAGAACTATCACAGAATACAGTAGAGCGCGGATAAGATCAATACAGCAACGTCATTGACCAGTCGGCCATCTTCCATTTCAAACGATGCAGTCAAACAACCCAAGCGGTTATAGGGTGTTTCAGAATGTGGTTTTACCCCGAATAATAAATATATCCATCAATTTATTGTTATGAATCATCATATTATGTGGAATTTAAAAAAATGTAATGTTGTAAATTAATTATATTAATTTTTCATGCGGAAATACCCGTGGAGAGTAGGATATCAATAATATACCTAATATAATTTTCTGAGATTAACGCTTTAGGGTAAAATAAATACCCTTAAAATCGCTGGATTAGATTTCTTACATTGCAGAAAGTATACGATTCATAGCGTATTTTCTTAGTAAAGCTAATCAAATAGGTATTGTACTATCACATCTAAGAAACGACCTGTAAATCATTATTATTTAATATTATACCAAAGCTTTCAAAACTTAATATCAAGTTTTTCCAACTGATTCGTCAATGGACATGCGCAGAAGATCAGTAGATCACAGATCATGTCTGTAAATAAAATAAGTGCACTCATGAAATTTTGAAGAAATGAATAGTATAATATTCATTTGTTAATCAATCTTTTGATTACCACATTATACAATAGGATCGAGATGAATTATAATTTATCTATCAACTAGGTATAGCAAAGATAATCTCATATGCATTTAATTACAACATTTATTTAAAAGAAAATTTGTAATAATTTGACTCAATTCACAAAAAAAAATATCATGATAGTAATAATGCGCACCCAATAACTTATACACACTCAATTGGAACGAAAATAGGAAACAATATTGTGATAACATGGGACATCACTTGGAAAACAATATTGGTTAAATTGTGATGTCCCATTACTGGGACGACATTTTTCCCCAAGTATCCGAGCAAGTCCGAACGACACAACATTGTCCCAAGCGCGTCCCAATAAAGTAATGCTGCCTGGGTAATAATCGGTAGATTTAGAAGTGTTGTCAACCGTAATTTATCTAAGAAAGTAAATCATATTTATATTTCTGATTATTCTAACCTATTTAATAAAATTCATCCATAGTTTTCTTTTAATTTTTGTTTTCTATTTACAGATAATTCTTATATCATATTAGAGGAAGAATTATCCATATTTTCCTTGCAATATTATTGATGGTTCATCTAATAAGATTATCGAAAATTTCTGATATAATTACATATATAAGTTTATCGATAATTAATTAATATCATTTTTAGATAATTAATCTTACTTTTTCGGGACTTAATTATCGATAACTTTCTGAGCATTGTCATCCATAATTTTTCCAATAATTTCTAAAATATTAATATGTTGTTCAATTATAAATTACTTTCTTATATAATTATCTTTTAATTTTTACCGCCAATTTTTCTATATTTTTTAGAATAACGTCGTCGCAGAATTATCCGAAAATTTACATATAAAATTAGTTGATGATTTATCTATAATATATATCGATCATTACCTATATATTAACGATACATGTTTATCGATAATTCATAGAGTGTCATCATCGTTATTTTATGTATAAATCATCATCGTAATTGCATCGATAAAATTTTAGTTCAAATTTATCGAAAATCATCGAAAGATATTCATCACAAATTCATCGATAATGAATAGAATGATTTTTTCCATAATTATCATAATAATTTAAGTCAAATTTTCATCGATAATATATTTCCTATATGTATCGATAATTATGGATAAATTTATGCCATATATAGTTATCGTGAGTGATTATCGGTATTTTATGGATAATATTTAACCTACCCCATAATTACCGATAATTTCACCGATAAATTCTGCCTGGGTAGTGCACTCGAGTAGAAAAATAGTGCTCAAATGTTAGTTCAGAGATGGTTCTGTTATTTGATCATGGTGGCCATACTTAGAAAGATGATGCTGGGTGGTTAATAAATACTCTATTATTCAGAGTCAAAATCCTTGCTCATTCACCAGTGCCATTGTTTTGAGTCCTTTGACAAAAGAGATATTATACAAAGTATCTCAAATGGTAAGATAATTCAAGAAACTTTGGAAGATATTTGAATTTAAAGCATATTTTTCCCATATTGTCACGCTAAAACTCAATAATGTTTAGGACATTAAATAGAAATTTAATTTTTATTGTTTAGTATGGAAGGGGCTAATATCACTCCTATTTATTTTTTATAACTGGTGTTCTATCAGTTATCTACCTATGTTCTTGTGTTAATTTTCATATTTATACCGAGTGTGATCATTGTTAAAAAATTATACATAGCTAACTCAAATTGTAAGTTTGTTCATGATAATCTGTATTGCTCCCTCTGGAACTAGGCTATTTTTATAAATGTTGTTGAATTTGTTTATTATATATGTCAAAACTAATGTTTTTCTTTTCAGGAATATAATTATTCAACACATTACAAAAGGAAAATAGTTTAAGAACATTTGTATGTATCAAACAATCAAGGATATTCAGTTCAAACTATAACATGTCTTTAGATGATGAAGAGGACATGATGCTATTCAATATGAAGTATTAGGTAAGTTCAGCTCTCTTTTCAATCTTAAATAAAATAATTGACACAATGGAATTTAATAGAGATGCACCGATACCATATTGTTAACTGATACCAGTACCAAGTCCAATACCAGTTTTTTAAAAGTATGATATTCAAGCCAAAGACACCAAAAATATTAGCTCTAGGTAGGTATCTGTGGTTAAATTTACCACTAATTTATAAAGTTTACATTTACCTAGGTCTTTAGGATCTTCATGATATGTGATTGTTGCCTATGTGTTTATACAAGTATACTACCTATGCAATAATGCATCCTAACGTCATAGCAATATAACAAATTCATTGTCGAACATTAGAAGTGAACTCTAAAAGTGTTATTTGCTCAGTGTATTACCTATAAATTTCATTTGTTAGAATATTCATGTGTTATTGCAATTAGCTAAAGTGTACCTAGTTTTGAACTACAGTGTGCCTAGTTAGTTGTGAACTACAGTGTGCCTAGTTAGTTGTGAACTACAGTGTGCCTAGTTAGCTTTGAACTACAGTGTGCCTAGTTAGCTTTGAACTACAGTGTGCCTAATTAGCTTTGAAGTGCAGTGTGCCTAATTAGCTTTGAAGTGCAGTATGCCTAGTTAGTTTTGAAGTGCAGTATGCCTAGTTAGTTTTGAAGTGCAGTATGCCTAGTTAGCTTTGAATTACAGTGTGCCTAGTTAGCTTTGAACTACAGTGTGCCAAGTTAGCTTTGAACTACAGTGTGCCTAGTTAGCTTTGAAGTTCAGTGTGCCTAATTAGCTTTTTAAGTTCAGTGTGCCTTATTAGCTTTGAAGTGCAGTGTCCCTTATTAGCTTTGAAGTTCAGTGTGCCTTATTAGCTTTGAAGTGCAGTGTGCCTAGTTAGCTTTGAAGTTCAGTGTGCCTAATTAGCTTTGAAGTTCAGTGTGCCTTATTAGCTTTGAAGTGCAGTGTGCCTAATTAGCTTTGAAGTGCAGTGTGCCTTATTAGCTTTGAAGTGCAGTATGCCTAGTTAGTTTTGAAGTGCAGTATGCCTAGTTAGTTTTGAAGTGCAGTATGCCTACTTAGTTTTAAAGTGCGGTGGGCCTAGTTAGGTTTGAAGTGCAGTGTGCCTAGTTAGGTTTGAAGTGCAGTGTGCCTAGTTAGGTTTGAAGTGCAGTGTGCCTAGTAAGGTTTGAAGTGCAATGTGCCTAGTTAGTTTTGAAGTGCAGTGGACCTAGTTAGGTTTGAAGTGCAGTGTGCCTAGTTAGTTTTGAAGTGCAGTGTGCCTAGTTAGTTTTGAAGTGCAGTGTGCCTAGTTAGTTTTGAAGTGCAGTGTGCCTAGTTAGTTTTGAAGTGCGGTGTGCCTAGTTAGTTTTGAAGTGCGGTGTGCCTAGTTAGTTTTGAAGTGCGGTGTACCTAGTTAGTTTTGAAGTATGTATTATTATTCATCTGTTGATTAATTACAGCAATATCAGCTGTCTAGTTGAACATAAATTTACTATTATAAGCACGAAATGTAATTATTCAGTGAATTGTTTATAATGTTCGTTTCAATTTTCAGAAACATTGTCCGGACCCGCTTTTTTCAAACCAGTTCATAAAACCATTGGAATCTGCCTATAGAGTTCTGGCGACTGGGATGGACATAGAGGAAGGGGCATACGCTCCCACACCTGAGCACGGTCATGAGCCCCACCTCCCCCGACCAGAGCCCCCTGCTCAGGTCATGAGCCCCCCCCCCCCTGCTCAGGTTATGAGCCCCCCCCCAGGTCACATGAGCCCCCCATCCCCATGTCATGACCCCCTCTATGTCATAAGCCCCCCCCCCCCACCTCCCTGTTTCCAAATCCTTATTTAACTAGTCAAACGCTTATGACCTACACCCCCGAGAAACACGTTATTTAAGTTGGCGACCTAATCTCTTACTGTTCTCCCAATTTATATTTGTAAGTATGGTTACATTTTTTATATTTTAGTAACAAGTGATACTCATTTTACAAACTTTGACAATCAGTTAGAAAGAAAAATATATAAGTAAAATTTACAATGTATAGCTTTAGTTTGCTTACCAATAAATAAATTTAAAGCTATCTACTTCACTCTTATAACCTTACCACTACTCTTTACAGTCTATTATATCGTAATTGTAAAAGGAGATGGTGTCCCTTCAGCCCCGAACTGTTGTAGCTAATTTGGAATGTTTTATTTTACCATGTTTATTTTTATTAACGCTACTTACAGTTTTAGAGAATAGCGCAAGGTTATATTCATCAACTGCGAGGTCTAAGATTTTTGTATTAAGAAGGCTTCATTTCATCATCTCCTTCTTCAATCCACCATAGCCACAGGTGCTTGTGACTCTTTCCGTCACAATCCTTGGTAAGTGACAGCATTCACGGAGAAGCTTTTTTTACATTCAATAGTATTGTCACTGACGGGTGGCAGGTGACATTGTTTAGAGAGCCACTTTTCTTTCTTAATGATTCTTCCAGTCCCTTCTATTTAATTTCCTTTTGATGTAGCTAAACGATATGGCCTTTTTGTTCTGAAACAGACATTTACCCCCTACTAAATATATTTCTCCCTAACTTGAAACGTCAATCACATTATTTAAATAGCTATTTAGACATCATGATCATTTTTACCCTCATGGTAGATATTGACTGGAATATTGCTGCCGAATAACGTCACATTCATAATATGAAGTATATATCCGTGAAACGCGTCATATTTTATAGTATGAATATGTGCGTTCATATTCAGCGCAGTATTGGCGCAGTCAATATCTGCAATGAGGGTATTTTTCTCTAGTGTTTCACACGTGGCCACGGACGCTACACGGTCGCGCATTGGTAGTTAAGACGCGCGTGTGAGCAGTTTATGGTAATGCCCCAGTGTAGTTCAGTGCAGTGGGGGGACGTAGAATGAGGTCCCCAAAAGCGGACAAAAATGCTCTGTCGCGGCCCTATCGCGGCCTTCTGCCTGCCATGATACCGGCCCTGCGCGCCCCACCCGCTGCCCCTATCCTGCTCCGAATTTTAACTGGGATATAATGCTATTCCAAATGCGTGAACGTGTATTATAGATGTTATATTAAGACTTGCTTCTATTGCAAAAAGGTAATGTTAACTAAAGAATATAAAACTTTATATAATATGAATTCTTCTGTTGTATAACTTTACCTAGATTATAAATATTGAATCGATTATTCCTCAGCAGATGTTCAAAGAAACTGGCGTAGAATCTTTTTCACTCTACTACAAATTGGCAACTCTGAAATATAACGTATATTGTAGTTAGTTGATTAGGAATTATCACTAAAAAATGAAAACAAATATATGCTATCAAATTAAATATTATTACAGTAAAATCTTGAGATTTATCAGCTGTTTTGATAAATTCCAGAACAATTCGGGTGTAGGTGACTTTTAAAGCTTTATGGATAATCCTTTCGCTTACTTTAACTGCACACTTAACTGATGTGATAATAAACTTATTTATCATTATGGATGTTCAATCGTTCAAAATAATTTTGACTCATGATTGTGTCGTTCAAAAAAAAAGAAAAAAAAACAGAAGTTCAAATTATTTATTTGATGGAATCTCCATATAATGTGTTGGTACTATAAATGAAGGAAAGTGTCCAAACACTTATAACATAATTGCAATCTCTTAAATCCTTCTATGCTATAATTTTTCTTAATGTTGTTTAACAGACACAGTTAATTAGTGAAATAATGCATACATTATTCATTTCTTTTTAATCAACAAAATTTATTTTAGGTTTTTCAATGAAGAATTAGGCATGCAACTATGTTTTCCTCCAATGAACTAATTAGGAAAATGTAAAAGGCTTCTAAATCATGAAGCAAATAATGAATTAATCAGTTCTTCACTGTCTCTTCTGAGTTGTGATGTAATTTCACAGTTGTGTACACACGAATCAAAGGAATTTGAGCCTTTGATTGAACATTGCCGACATATGCACACTTCCCTTCCAATTTGAGCCTCTGATAGGATTAATTTGAAAATATTCCGAGACGAAGCAGCTAACAGCTAGCAGACGCTGCGTGAGAGGAGAAAAACTTTTCGAATTACTTTTAAATCTTTGTTCTATTTTTTAGAATAACTATAGTAAATAATTTGCATTTAATTATTTAACGTATAATATATTACATATATTTCCATGAAGCACGTGGACAGGATATTAAATAATTTTATCCCTTTTTATATTGTAATTCATAATTAGTAACATTTCTCCAAATAAAAGAAATAGATGATAGATTCCCACTGAGGGACAGGGCGGGAAGTGCCTTACAGTGGGGCAATTGTTTATTCATTGCATTTCGTGCAATTGTCATACGGATACTCTTTTCCTGTACATGTCTCTTCTTAGAGCGAGCAAATGATTTAATTTAGAAAATAATTATTTAATTAAAAAATTGTAATGAAAATCATCCAACAATATTGTTTATTCTTTGACTTATTAAAGAATTTTTTGAACATATTTAGAAACTTTTGGTAGCCAATAACATGTATACACAGTTTTACAATGGCTTGGGATTTTTTAGAGTGGTGCGAAGTACAATTGAAGAGTTTCTCCGCATATAGCTATGTTAATTGAACCATTGCGTGGTTTGAATGGTAACTCCCAATCCCTTTATGCTACCCGTTAAAACTCACCACTCTTTATATTCACACCATATCCATGACTCGAGACTATAAATATACTTTCAGTCTCTTGTTTTATCTTCCAGTTGAGTATTTGTTATTCACTGTTATGGGCCCACAAGGCACACTTCGTCTGAAGTCCTGACCATAAAACAATCCATTGGGAAAACAACCATTATTATTTCAGTTATAGTGACGCAGGTTTCTCGTCACTCGTTTACTATTTAAGTACATTTTCGAATGAATGAATTATACTAATTATCAGCTATTGCACAGCTTCAGGGGTTCATTATTTACATAAACTTCATTGTCATTATTGGCTTCTTATATATATATATATATATATATATATATATATATGATTTAATGATTATATCAATTATGGCTTATATTATGTACGACTACAGTACAGATTCAATTTTGGAAAATATCAAGTGATTTTTAGAAATTATTCAAACACGATCAACTAAATAGATTTAAAAAATTGGGAGGATATTGGAACTCTTTGCATCCGAATTATTGCTACATATTACTCCAGCAAAGAATGAAAATATTTCACATAAGTTCAAAGTCCCTTTAAACAAATTTCAATTAGCGGAAAATTCCAATTAGCAAAGAATATAAACTCGATTTTACTGAATTTAGTTATAGAGATATTTGAGAGATTACCCAATTTATAGTTTATTACCCAATATATAGTTTTTTAATAAAATCAAGCGACACTCGGCACATTTTTCGTTAAGGATTTGTAACATATTAAACATTTATTGATACAAATATATCAAGCGTTAAAACTGTATTTTATAATAGTAACGTTATATTTATTAATTTAGATTTTTTTTTATGGTATATTTCCTAATTAGTATTATTTTATGTATATATAGAACATCTCGTTTTTGTCTATTGACGCCACGTACCCATAATTTGCTGATTGGTTTACGGTGCTTTCTGTTGTAAATTATTGTGATTTGATGTCCAAGAAGGACATCTTTGTCTATTCACTTGTCTGTCCTATGACTGTTGCTAACTATCAAGTGTCCAATAGCAGTCCCCTATTCCATGTTCTAAGGCTAAGAATGCATCACATCACCAGTATGTGGCTCAAAGCCGGTAGAGGCGTTGATTGAAATACAACGAATGGCAATTTGAAAGAGACCCAAAAGACACTGATTAAAAAAAAAATATAAGTTCAAACATTTAACAAAAGAATTAACTGCTTGTGTAACACTATGTGTTACACACGTGTTCCTTTTCTTTCTTCTTAAACTGCTTACACACTAAAAATCTGTTTATGTACATCTTCAATCAGAAATATTAAAATATTAGAGCACAAACACTGCGAGAGTCACACTATATTTGAGTTTGTAAACTTACACTCACAGGAGAATCAATATTAGTTATTGATTTCGTTCAAACAGGTTGGGAAGTTATGGAAATAGTTCTTCATTAGAAACTAACAATTTTTAAATTTAATATCTTGATGGTTTTATTTATAACTTTACTTCAACTACAAACACGAAATTGAGGAACAGTTTGTTTCTGCGTTTGTGTTCGGAGCTTTCCAACATTTCGGATATACAAAAGATTTTTCTTGTTCTTAATTGTTATCGCATCGACTAGCGTCTGAAATAAAATCGTTTTTTTCTTGCGTATAATGTCACCTTGTAGTCTCCAGGATAACGTGTGAAAAGATCAGAGTTCAAAACAACCTAGAAATATTATAAAAAAAAATCATAAAATTGGCTCTCCTTGAAAAATTTCTCTTTGAGTACAAAATTTATCAACTCATACAGTTTTAGAGGTAATATTGAAATATTTTTACATTTTTCCAAAATTTTCTCACATTTTTCCGTTTTTTTTAGAGAAAAGTTCGAATATTTTTTGCTCAGAAACAAATTCTTAAAAACCTCACAAAAAATTGAAGAGACGAAATTCATAAATGGGACTGTGAAATCGGTTTATTTCTTTCTATAACACTCAGAGAGGAGTTACGTGTTTAAAAAATTCCTCTTTGGGTTTTTTGAAGAGGTTTAGGTATTTTTCTGGGGTTTATTGTGAATTTCAAAAGATACTGTAGACAAAGGTTGTTCCGAAACTTAAGGTACATTAAAAAAAACATCTATGGTATTCACAACTTCAATAGCATAATTTTTGTTAGGGGATAGGGTCCCCTTAATATTAAAATTGTCGAACCAAAAATCCGGAAATAGGCAGAAAGATTGATAGAGTGGATGCGACTTAAAATCTCAAATATTTGTTGAATATGTAAGAGTTTCCATATTGCCATCAATAATAATCGTACTTCTTTCCTCAAAGATCACCCAAGAAAATCTCCATTCTTGGCTTTTTAGCTTGACAGAAGAAATTGTTTTCCTGGTATATTTAGGTTTCTTAATTGACATCGCATGCTAAGAGCAGATCACCAAAGTGCTTCAATATATAGATGACCATAACAAGAATGCTATATTTTTACTGACTAATTCAACCACATCCATCATGTTTATAATATTCAAGAAAAACAAATTTATTCCTAATAAAATTCTGTTTTATATGTATTACGTGAGGTAAATAACTGACATAAATATATGTGTAATGAAACTTGCTCCCACCAGCTTGAACAAACGACCTAATGATAGTCATGTCCAATATTGCAAAATGAGTTAGAGAGTGAGAGATAGAGAGAGGCTTGGTCTCTGGGGCTAAAGCTAATGACCTGGTCTGCATTATGCATGAGTACATCAAAGTGCTGCGGATAATGAAACACTTGCACTAAAATGTTAAAGAACAAGGCCATTGCAAGAGACTTTAAAAACACATGCTTGCCCGAACGATGTGCTTAAATGTTGGAGCGGAAAGAAGTAGAAATATATAAATTATATTTTACTAGAAACAAAAGAACAATCGTAAATATTTGGAAAACATTTTTTTTTTTGAATGAAAATTTACGTTCTGTAAAATCAGCATCATTGTTTTAATTTTCTTTATATTTTCTATATTGTTTTCTCTTCTTCTAACATGCTTACCTTTTTCCTTTATTGTCAGTTTTTCTTGAACGTTACGGGAGTATAAAATTGTTGATTCATGGATAGAATATTTTTAAGACAATGTTTCGCAAGAACAATTCATACATTTTCAATTCAATGGTTAAAAATTTCTATCTGTAACAAAAAATAAATACAGAAAATAATTGTGAAACAATTGAGAGAGAAAAGACTATAAATTTAATCAACAGATGGCTGAAATAGTTGGAGAAAATTGAACAATATATAAATAACATTTTGTTAAATGTCGCTATCTCATATATATTGCAGGAGAGAATCATACAAATTTGATAATATAATTGTAAAATGGTTGAGTTCCGAAAGTAGAAAAAATCAAAGGTAAGTTTTGTAAGTCAATTGCACCTACAAATTATAGAAAGAAATGTCTAGTAAACAATGCAATTCATGCATAATTATTTCGGCAAATTTACTATTATTAAGTTGAGTATCTAATATATATGTGGAATGCATAATCATGAAAATACAAATACAGTCTATAGTGCAACTCATTTTGTATTATATCAATTGGTTTATTAATTTTTGGTAATAAATGTCACCAGTTTGTATTTGATGAACTTCATACATTAATCTAAGTTGCCCTTCTAACTCAGAAGAATCATGTTACTTATTACCAGCTGGCGTACCAAACCTACCAGATATTTATTGATGTACTGAAATGAAAGCAATGATAAATGATAATTTTAGTTTGAGAGTGAAAATAAAATCTCCGTAATTATTTACTTGTTTAAATGGCACACTGTCGGTCTAGGGGAGTAGTGGCACATTGTCTGCAGTTGCTCTTTTCATAAATATCATTTAATGGTAATTCAATTCTGAATTCAATTGATTTTTAAATTAAATATAAGATATTGAAGAAAAATGATTAATTATATTCAATTACTTTCTAATTAATTTCAAAGTAACAAATATGTATGATAACCTGTAGTTACAATAATAAATTGATATGTTATAAATCTATTGAATGGAACGTAATTTAAGTTGAATTTATCGCACCCGTTCCCTTTCTTCTTTTTTTATCTTTTATTTACGATTTCCCGCCTATATTTTGAATGACAGGCTCTCTAAGCTTATGATTTACCGTTCAATAGTTTGGCTCAGGAGCGTCAAACTGCTGATCTTCCTACTTTGATATCATGAACCAGTATTTATGGATCTGATGTCCTATGGTAAAATGAAGACAAATAGGGTAAGTTTTGATTCATTTTTCATAAATATTAACGAGTATGTGGAACTGTTCGATAGTTCAAAACTTATCCTATATCCCTACTGGTAGAATATCTTCTGGGAGTTATATAAGAACTGCATAAAGAGGCAAGTCATCCGCAAAATAAGAATGGATTCAAATTCACGTAAATCTTATATGGATACTTTCATAAATTGTTGAGAGATGAAGTAAAATGTCATACGAAAGGAATCGAAAGAAGGTTTATTTTGGAAATAGAAAAAATATATTGTAAGAAATCCTCTCTCAATATTGAACTGAAATAGATTAAAATAATGCGAAATATATAAATATAATAAACACTGTTAATATGCTCAGGTAATACTAATTATAGTAATGGAGCCAAAAAAAAATGGTTACATATTTTTTATCATATTAACTTCTATAAATGCAATTAGGAAATCAGTGCACCTGTAATTATTACTCCAATCTATGACACTATTTGAAGTATATTGAAAATAAAATTTTCCTGTGAATTGAGATGACAGTCTATACAGAGACCTAAAGTAACATATGAATTAAGATCATTTGCCATATGTCATCTGGCCTAATTCACGTTTACGCATGTCTCGTCAAGTGATAATCACCCTGACGGTATTCCGGTAGACGTAACTACGGTTTAAGCAAAATTCTTTTCTTTAAATTTCTTTAATTTGATCTAGTTTTTAATGAGTTTAATTTACTTTATGAATGTTAGATCTCAAGATGACTTTTGAAAAAATTAATAGAAAAAATTCCCATTGCTGATAAATTTGGTTACCTGAGTACAATTATTTTCGAGGATGTTTATGAAGATTCTCTTTATCCAAAGTTCGAACTTTGAAAAATCAGTTACTTTGTAATTAGAATGACTTTGTACGTTTCTCTTGATATCTTTTACCACAGTTCGATTTTTAATAGATTCTTTAGTACCAAATAACAATTATGTTGGTTTCATTTAACGAAGGTAACTTCTTATTAGAATTAATGGTCTAGATACAATTTGCAATGTATATATTATTATCATTACCGCCTATTTATAAAGAAGACTACCTAGCTCAATTGATACTATTTCTTATACAACTACTTTTTATAGAATTATTTTCATTGTTTTTCATTGCATCAAGTACGACTTAATTATAATTTCTTATCCCTATATATGATTTGAGGTGAGCCTATTTACTTTCATTCTTTTTTTTTTCAACAAGGCTTAATATAAATTCATTTTTACTATAATAATTTATATTCTATTACCATATACTTTAAATAGTTCAACCTCAGTCCGGCCTCTCTTCTTCAAGTAGGTGCTATGTACGGATTTCTTTAGAACTGTTATTATGTAAGACGATTTGAGATAAGTGATTCGGTGATAGTCTTGTCTATCTGAGGAAGCGTTCCCAGTCATATTGAGATGACTTACCATAAACAATTCCCTTTTTATCTAACTGGTCTTACCTCAGTTACCAGTTTATCTGACAAAAGGTTTACCTGTCATTCAGATTTACCTGTTAGCATTCTGTTATCTAACAATAGGTATCAGTTTATACGAATTATGTGTAATCGGTATAATCGGCTATGAAAAGTTGTTTTTCTTTCGAAGACATTCTTAAGACTACCATTTTGTATTTAGTGTTTTAGGGTCTCCATTGATATTTCATCCAGTCTCTGCTGTGTCGTTAAATATTGACAGTAATCTGTTAACTATTGGATTATTGAATTTTGAATAATAGATATTCTATCCTTTATTAATCCAGCAACATGAGCGTCAGGATATTTGACACTAAGGTGATTAATTAGAATGACATGAGATATTATTATAGTAAGACGATAAGAATTTAACTCAAACATAATGGGCACCATGAATTATATCTGTTTTTTCAAATTTTTTGTCGAAGTGGCTTAAAGGGATAGTAAAGTTAAAATCAAACAATCGCTAAATTGGTTTTATATCGATTCAGAATATTTGATTATGTAATATTAGAATGCTTGTTTATTTTTAAAATGTTCATATAAAAAGTATATAATAAAATTAGCGACACCTAGCGGAAGTATTAACACTCATTAGTATGTACGTGAGTATATTTTTTGTTTTCATATTAATTTATGTATGCAGTAATTAACCTTTTTTTGCGTTAAAATAGTTAAAAGATTCAGCACAAGAAGGCATAGAATTTAGATAGAATTTAGATAGAAACTTATCTCAATTTATTTGTTTACAAGATGGCGACATTGATTGTGGCGCCATCACCGTTAGCATTTGATAAGAAATTAATTATATATAAATTGATATATTTCCATTATTAGATTTTATTGAACATTACAATTCTACATGAATGCCTTATTCTTACAAAGCAATCATTTTATTAGAAAAAATGACATTTTTTTATAAAGTTTACTGCCCCTTTAAGAATTATCATATGCGATGGCATCATTTTATCGATTTTAAGAAAATTCCACACCGAGTAAATTCAGTAAATACATTATGTCACTATCGAAGCACTATCCAACTGAACCGCTAACCTAACCTTAGGGGAATATAGTGTATTTAGTATTTACCTGGGGTGGAATATACCGGCAATTAATAAGTATTTTTCATGATTAAATATAATTTTATCGTATTTCTAATGGATATATTTGAATTGGTTTGTCGGACAACCTCAATGGATTCATGAGATATCTTAGAAATTCCAATAAGAAATAAATAGCATTTAAAAAGAGTTATTAATTTCCGAGGTCTAGGACATTTCGTCCACGGACATTTCGTCCACGGACATTTCGTCCACGGACATTTCGTCCACGGACATTTCGTCCACGGACATTTCGTCCACGGACATTTCGTCCACGGACATTTTGTCCACGGATATCTCGTCCACGGACATTTCGTCCAACGGACATTTCGTCCACGGACATTTCGAATTGCTTTATTTTGTATTTTAAAGTTTGTATGGGATATATTTCATTTTATTTTTCACTATCAAATTAATAGCCAGGTATAAATATATTATATTATTTTAGTGATTTAAGCCGAAACATTTCATATGAACACATAAAAAATGTTTATCTATCGATTACAGTTATGAAATTAGATATGCTAAACGGGTAGACTGTACCATTGAATTATTTGCCTCCTTTAATATTTTGCATTAATTAATGAGTTATGAGTATCCAAAATATGGAACTGAAATAACAGGGTACTAACTAGACTAAAAGTGGAAACGTAAGAATGAGAATAAAATAATTACAATAGAGGTAAATACTAATTATTTTGTATGCTTTTATGGAAATATGGAACAGTCCGAAAACACGGACGTGTTTACGTTTATTTAATTTAAAGTAGCACATAAAAGTACCAATATCTAGCTATTTATTTCATATCACATTTAATTATCAATCAATTGTTTAGTAGTATATTATACATGTATGTATTTTATGTAGCCACTGTTGAAAAAAATTCTGTCATGAAAAACTAATTTCTGAACCAACAATGCTTCCAATAAACTAATCTGAGTACCTACTAATAGTGATGTTTATGGTAGTTATTGTGAAAATACACCGCAAATAATTGAAGTTATTGTAAATATAGAAAAAAATGTTTCCGTTTTCTATGTTTATGTACTATAATATCTACGAGACATGCCTCGCTATTATTACAGATTTTATAAGACTGAGGTATAATAAAAGCGAGGCCCACCTGTAATCATTAAATAAAGTATTCGGTTTAATTATTTTCCCTTTCAAAAATGGGTGTTTTCTACTTTTATATTTTAGTATATTATAAATAATATATAATAAACAGTATGTACACTACACATAATAATTATAATACAAAATTAAGCATTTCGTGGACGAATTGTTCGAGGACGAGATGTCCATTGAATGAAATGTCCGTGGACGTAAATTCAGTGATAAGATATTTTAATTCTGAATAAATGATGGAGAGTCACTATAATGTTATTTTTATTGTTATTGTTATTGTTATTCATTCATTAGAACACTTCACATAACATGAAAAATTGATAATGATCTATAAATGTACCGTATGAAAATTTTGTTATAAATAAAATGGGATATTCACAACATTGACATTGTTACAAATACACTAAAATTATTAAGTTGTAAGAGATTTTATTAAAATTTCCGGGTTGAAGTAAAAATCGTACGCGGACACTTGACCGAAGGACATTGAAAGTAGATTTGGTCCAGTAAATTCGGACAAACGGACATTTGGCTGAAAGACTTTTATTCAATGTAAATCCATATTATGAACTGCAGCCTCCGTTTAGTATAATTACAATTTTTATTTCAATTGAATTATAAGTTATTTTTATAAAAAGAAATTGATTTTTAATGTGTACATAATGTGTATCAATATTACGAGCTGCAGCCTCCTATTAATTCAATTAATGTTTTTTATTGCCATCGAATATAAAGTTATTTTATAAAAAGGATAATTAGTTTCAATGTGTACATGATGTGTATCCATATGACGAACTGACAGCATATATTGCTCAACAATTTGAATTCTTTCTTAATCATTGATTTCATCGCAAATATAATTGGTGGAAAAACTTCTCTTCATAATTTTAAACTTGTTATCTTTATTTAAAGTTGTTATATTTATTATATTAAATAAAAGTACTCTCCCCTTTTTTCAAAACAAAGTTATTTCGACCAAACGTCCATTCGGCTAAACGTCTTTCGACCAAGTGTTCGTCAACCAGTAAAATTACATCATCAGTAATTTTGAAACAAACAAAATAAAAAACAATTGGCAACTCAATATTTTTCGCATTTTTCATAAATAATATTCATATATATTTACATTTTTTATATTCTCTGGTCTTATACGGAAGATAAAAACTGATATCATACCTATTACTTCAATAAATTGTTTAATCCATATTGCAAGATTGAAATCGCACGATTTTTTTATACTACTTATTAAAATGAGCATTGATAACAAAGATAAAGTTATTTGTGAAATTTTATTTGAAGTGAAATTTTGAGTGGTAACGGATTTCATTTTTTACAGGGTCATGATAGGTCAATGTTATGAAGGTCAGACTGTTTCATGACCTATTGTTAACTGTCAGTTTCCGAGTACTGCGACGTATCCTCGGTTTATAGCAAAAACAGTGACATTTTCTGAATCAAACACTCGAATCCCAAATTGCTTTGTTCTACAATTGATTAAAATACTTTTAGTCGATGACATAAAAGGCACACATTTGCATAATGTTGTAGTTCATTTGAGTACACTATTTAAAAAAAATATTCTGCAGAGTCATAACTTTAATATGTTTTAGCGCCAATAAATTGTAATGTTCAATAAAATGTGCAACGAAGTTAATATTAGCAAGACAAAAGAAATAATAAATAACACTAAATCTCAACATTAATTAGTATATATCTCAATTACAATAACAACTTTTCCCCTTTTTCTCAATAAAATGTAGCAAGTCTCAAAGATTCTTATTCGAAGCTCAAATTAATGAGCCATGAAATAGGGTAACTTTATTTTTCCATTAAGAACATAAATTGGAACATAATGCACAGCTCAACGAATGAATGCGACAACAGGCTATAAAATGTTCTTTGCAGTCAGCCGAAGCGAAGTCACTCGCTATAAATCTGGTAATTATTCCTAGAATTTGGCTCAAATCCTCCGCAGACTTTCCGTTCGGAACTGTAGGAACATCCAACACCATTAGATTTTTAGTGAGAAATGAAACCAGATAGGTATTAATTTGGTAAGTTTCAGTAAAGTAATCAAATAGGCATTACATGTTTCAAATCATTAGTACAAACAATACATCATCTTTTTGATTGTCTAAAATCCCACTTAGAGATTAATGAAAAAAAATTGGCAAATAGTTTCTTTCTTGGAAATCCTAATATATTTATGATTTAAAGAGTTCGAGAAAAGACGAAAAAAGCGGACATCCTTTTATTGATTAGTGTTTTATCTACGTTTAAATGAATGAATGTTCACATTTTGGTCGCATCAATACCTACTCAATTAACCGATTTGATATATATTTGTATATATATATTTATATTTTTGGTCATAATGAGAGAAGATTGTATAAGATTATATTATCATATAATATTATAACAATATAATATTTTCCAAAATACATATGCGAGGATTGATGAGTATATCTCTAATAGTAAAATATGTCTATTGATCACAATGGACTATAAAATTATTACTCAAACTAATTAAATTATTCACATTACCTGAACCTGCAGCTGTATCAAGATAAATAAATATTAAAATTTACGGGGAAATTTTTTATATAGTCGTGTAAAGAAACGTATTTTCATGTTATACTCTGTAGTTTTGAAATTCTTTTCCGTATTAGCTTATTCTTCTATGTAGATTGATATATTTCATACATAAAAATATTTATATAATAATATCATCAGATCTAAAGTATAAAATCAATATATACGAAGTCGCACTAAGTGGCTTGTTCAAAATAAGTGGCTTAGTTGCACTTGGCCTGGACGCACTAATCGTCTTGGTCACATTAGGCGGCTTGGGCACAATAATCAGATTGGTCGCATTAAGCGGCTTGGGCACAATAATCAGATTGGTCGCATTGAGCGGCTTGGGCACAATAATCAGATTGGTCGCATTAAGCGGCTTGGGCACAATAATCAGATTGGTCGCATTAAGCGGCTTGGGCACAATAATCAGATTGGTCACATCATTGGTCACCAAGCCATTAAGTGGCTTGGTCGTACTGATCGCATTGGTCACATTAAGCGGGTTTGTGGCACTAAGTGGCTTGGTCGCACTAATTGGCTTGGTCGCTATGTCTGATTCGGTTGTGATACATATATTTCCATTTTTCGAAATGTTCCCATCAGTATTATGAAGCGGACACCAAGTAAATAAATAAATAAACACACAAAGTGTATTGTTAGGATGATGAATATCTTTATTAATATTTGCATGGTGTATGATAAGCTCACAGCCGGTAATTCACCGTTGTCATATAACATTTATTTTTATTTATCTGGTATTTTAATTATTATTATGTATTCTTTTTATTAAATAATCGAAATTGTGGACATGTTTGTTAATTCAAAACTTATCCTACTTGAGTATAAAACCATTAATTAAACTATGAATTGCTTTATTAATTAACATTTAACATTTTTTTTGGTGATATTTGTCCACAAGTGTTCTTAAATAATATGTCCATTGTTATATATCTAATTCATGTTCAAATCATAAAATTTGTCATTGTTGCTTCGAAGTTACACTGTGCAGATGAAATTATAAAATATTATTGAAGATTGTTGCTTCAAATGCAAATTAAGCTTTTAAATGGTTTGTATACTGGAATCAATATTATGTCATATAGGATTAATTTTTGGTGATGAGTGGACTCTCAGCCAGACACTGCCTGCGGTACTGCTGGAATTACACGCTTTTGGTTGCTGCCTGCCAGCCAGCATGCTCGCAATAACACTTTATGTGTGCGCTCAGCCCAAGGCTTGTTTGGCCTACGAATATGGCGATGTTGTTGATTATGGACGAGGCATTGCGTACCAATTATTTATTAAATATTATTCATTTTATTGCACCGGAGGCTCAAATTAAACTAATGAAGAGTAATTTATAGCAATATGATTACTTTTTCATGATATTCATGACCTCCTAATCTTCCACAGCACACCATGATTTTCTCTTCAGCTACTATAAATAATTTTAACTGCGTTACCTCTTGTTACCCTAGTTGGCACTTGTTAGATTTATTTATTATTCAAATTTCCATTATTATTTCGCAATTTTTTTTGTTCTATGTAATAGTCTATTTTTCCACTCATGTACTATGTTTTTCTATACATACATATTTATAAGATAATTGCATACAATCATGGATTTTTTCGCTGAAATATTACATGAAAATTAACGTAGCTCTCTTTGCACAATAATTCCACGGTTCACATCAGACATATTTATCGATGGACATATCATATTGAAATATTGAAATGAATGAAAGTCAAGAGGGCATTTCTACATTTAGGTATAGATTTATTACCTATATATTTTTCAGAAAATTTCACCGATCTTCTAGATTAAAACTCGCTTATTGCTTCTTTAGGATGGCTGTTATACCTTGGACGATTTTCGATAATGAGTATGTACGCCTAGAGTTGCCAGTTTATTAACCAATATCTTGATGTGAAGCTTTTCACTTTGCTGAAAATGGACTCGTACATTAAGATAATTTTTTTTAATCATGGCCTATTAATTTAAGTAATTAAGAATATTTATTTGATTAATTAAATTAATATGTTAAATATTTGGTTACTCAGCGGGTCACGACTAGTTTAGGTGATACTAATATAATACATTAAAATTATTTTAATATCAGATAATACCATTTTTATTATTCATATGATCATAATATCACATATCAGTAGAGGTAATGATAACTACAGTGATATATTACTGATTAACAGTGATTGTGATTTTTATTTTCTCTTGTGTGATGCCTGGAATTTTTTTTTAGTAGAAGAGTATCATGAAATAGAAGTTCCTGAGGAAAGTAAATACAGACACTAAGATTCCCCAAGATATAGTAGTTCTCAATCTAGAAATTACAACTCTCACCAGAATACTGATGTACAAAAAGTCTCTGGCTAATTTATGATCGCAAAGTACTACAAATGTGTGATATTTTGAACAAGACTGCCAGTACATTATGAAAATGTTATTTATGTTTGTTTCGATTCCTGGAATGTAAAGAACATTGAGGGAATAAAAACCGTGTTTTAAATGGTATATCAGAGTAATAACTATAACAATGCATTTTCTGTATGCTATCATGAATTCGTATAAAAAGTTATCTTGATAATGTTCATTGATAATATTTCTTATAAAATTACTTCATATATAACTAAATTATATGCACTCGCTAGAGCGCATACTTTCGCCACTGCTTTGACCCATTCTCTCCCAAAATCTAATAAACTGATAACTGGATAATAAACAATCATGCAATATGGTTCAATACTTTTGAGTTATTGAGTTATAAATGACCTCAAACTTTGACCGTATCGCTCCCAAAATTCTACCAGTTGGTTCCTGAACATTGACCAATCGTCTTATAAAATTTCAGACAATTTGGTTGAATGTTTTTTGAGTTATTGAATAATATATGACCTTGACTTTAATATTTAACCGTTAACCCGATCACTCCTAAAATCTAACAAAATGGTTCCTGTATATTGACAAATCGTCCCACCAAGTTTCATGCGATATGGTACAATACTTTTGGAGTTATGAATGACCATGACCTTGACCTTTGACCGAGTCGTTTCCAAAATTTTATTAGAAGGTCGCAGGACAATGACCAATCGTTTCACCAATTTTCAAGCCATTTGGTTGAGTACTTTATAAGTTAAGCGAATATCAAGATGATAAATTCTAATTATTTCTTTATTATAACATATGCACCCTTTACCAAATGTTCAGAGTCGGGGCACTGCAGGGGCCTCTCTGAACTTCATTTCCTAACGAACCTTATGAACAATTGAAGAGCTAAATGACCCGGAAAAGCATAGGGCTTCAAGGGCAATAAATAGATGAATAAATAAATGCCGGGTAAAATATAACCTTCCGCAAATTTGTGAAGGTATTAATTTCAGAAATACATTATACAATTATAAGAAGATTTATCAGCATTAAGTAATTTAAGGAATATTTTCATAGTTTGGGCATTAATAAGTATACATATATCAGTTTAAATCCAAACTAATTTTATTAGTGGACAGAAATATGATTATCAAGGGTTTATTAAAATAACAACGTTGAACATGTTTTAAGTTTTCAATAGCAATCAATATCTACAGAAGATACTGTTTACATCGTCAGGAAAATGGTGAGAAAACTTGAGCCTAAAGATGATTCTTTTGACCCACTGTATTCATATTTGAACCACTGTCTTCGTATTTGACCCACTGTCCTCATATTTGACCCACTGTCTTCATATTTGACCCACTGTCTTCATTTTCGGCCTACTGTCTTCATATTTGACCCACTGTCTTCATATTTGACCCACTGTCTTCATATTTGACCCACTGTCTTCATTTTCGGCCTACTGTCTTCATATTTGACCCACTGTCTTCATATTTGACCCACTGTCTTCATTTTCGGCCTACTATCCTCATATTTGACCCACTGTATTCATATTTGAACCACTGTCTTCATATTTGACCCACTGTCTTCATTTTCGGCCTACTGTCTTCATATTTGACCCACTGTCTTCATATTTGACCCACTGTCTTCATATTTGACCCACTG